>CM032637.1:18165461-18256481 GCA_019097785.1 Fraxinus excelsior
ATGCTTTCATAATCATCCTCACTGTCACTCACCACTTCTCCATCGCACAAGATCATTGTCTTTTTGTTTGGGCATTACGAAGCGATGTGTCATGTTCCCAAGCACCTAAAATACTTGATATCCCAATTTTTTGTTGGATGTGACTCTGTTTTTGGAGTTGTTCTGCTAGAACCATCATCTTTCTCTTTTGGTATTTCGGTCATTCCTTTCGAAACAACTCCATCTCCTTTGTTATTCTACCTCGGTTTCCAAGATAATTAGAACCCGAAGTACCCAATGGTTGCCTAGCTGCCCCTTCCTCTTCAACTGTTTCTCCACCTTCATGGTCACATACAACATGTCTTTGATATCCACATAATGCTATAATTCCACAACATTAGCAATGTCCTTGTTCAACCCATTTAAGAAACGAGCCATGGTGGTTTCCCGATCCTCTTCCACATTCGCCCTGATCATCAAAATTTTCATTTCTTTATGGTAGTCTTCCACACTCTTCGAGCCTGATATAACCCTTGCAATTTCTCATGTAGCTCTCTATAATAGTGACTAAGCACGAACCTCTTCCGTGTGATAGTCTTCAACTCATCCCAAGTACTAACCATTCGCTCCCGATTCCTCCTCCTTGATGTAACCACTTGATCCCACCAAATTATGGCATAGTCAACAAATTCAAGAACTGCTATTTTCACCTTCTTTTCCTCCGAATAATTATACACTCAATTATCAACTCTACATTCCTCTCACACTCTAGATAAACCTCCCTATCATTCCTTCCTTTAAACGGTGAAATTGACATCTTGATATTGTCTACATTCTCATCTACTTCATCTCCAAAATTATTTCTACCCCTTCTTTCAAATGTACCTCATATATTTCTCATACTACGCATAGCACCTACTATTGATTCACCCTCATCCATGCTACTACTATAATCATAATCATTATGCACCTTCATCCTAGGCTCTCGCCTACCCGGTCTCCTTACATTCGATTGTCCCAGATGAAGATTTGTCACCGATGTATCTAACTTATCAAGCATTTCACTCATATTCCCAAAGCACCCTTTCAAACCGCTTTATTACATAATCTTCCATGTTGATTTGATTCGGCTACCTGGTTAAATTGGAACCCTATCTATCTAACATCCTAATTTTATAGAATTTCTGTCTCACAAATGATCACTCGTGTATCACTCAATTAATTACTTTTCCCTCTATTAATCTCACTACTCTACCTTTTACCACTCAATGCTTTCGCCCAAGTATTTCAAAGAACAAGGTAAACTCAGCAAAATGTGATCCCGTGGATCCAATTGAGTATGATCACGAATTGTAATGGGAGAAAAGAACAAAAAGATGAAAAATGACTCAAAGACAAGGAAGAAGTAATGAGTTGTATAGATGAACCAATTAGAAATTTTCAAGAAAGTAAAATGGAATGAAATCGATCAATTTCCCTTTTTTACTCAAAAATCGAAAATTGAAGACGGCTGGAAATTTCCAATAATAATAATAATATATTTTTTTAATTTTTGGATTTTTTACTCGAAAATTTGACCACAAGTCCAGTGAAATAAACAAAATTTAATTTGGACTTTAAATAGCTCAAAACAACTTCAACTCTTTTTTTATAATTTTTTTGGATCAAAACTCAAAAACAAAAAACTGGCTCGAAGAACAATAAAAAGAACAAGAAAACAAGACTCAAAACAATAAAAATATATAACTTTGATTATTTTGGAGCCATGCTCTAATACCAACTGATGAGAACCACGTAGTAACGATCACTACACAACCTCACAAAATATGACAATCCCAGAAAACCCAAAGAATAATCCGGTTTAGAGTTTTTACCAAGAATTAATGAACCAAGCAACCAAACAAAATTGAATTTGAATGACCTCTTGATTACACAATGTGTGATCCACACTCGATGTTGAACACCACAAGATTAACTTGATAAGTTAACGACGTTCTAAGAAGAACAAGTTTGAAAACACAATTGCCTCTCTATTGAATATGAAAAATTGTCAAAAGGTTCTTACAACAAATAATAACCAAGTATTTATATGAAAAGCCTAAAACGTAGTTAAAACCGGAAATCATTCAAAAAAGATCACAAAATATCAAAAGAAATAAAATTCTAGCAAAACTAGGAAACTTGCTAAAATCTGAAAATCTCGCCTCGAAATTGTGCCATGCGACCGCATTGGGTATTTCCATGAGGTCGCATGGTTCAACCAGAATTTCCCATTTTGCTCATGTTAATATGCATGGGGCTGCATGCATGACTCTTCCATGCGGCCGCATGGTAGAGTTTTTTCTCTTCGTCTTCTTCTACTTGAATCAAGTTGCTTTAACTCGTTTAGGTTATCGATCCCAATAGGAAACTTGCTCCATTCTTTGCGAAGATCGTCTTATCGTCAACTGTAGTTTGAACGATCAATCACATATCACATATTTCACCTACATTGATCATAACTAAATAATTGATGATAATATCGTTCGATTGATTAAATAAATCAAATACATATTGAAAACGTAAAGGTAATGAATCTGTCAACTATAGTTAAATAAATTAAATACATATTTAAAAACAAAAAGTAAGGTAATGAATGTATCAAATGTACATTCATCATAACTAAATAGTTGACAAAATAAATAGTGATAATATTGTTCAAACTATTAATAAATTAAATACATATTAAAAAATGAAAAGTGTAGTATTATTGAAATAATTGAATTAGAATAAGAATAGATTCGTCCAAAAAATGATTCTTAATTGATGGGATATTTCAAATGGTTCAGATGATTAATAAATTAAATACATATTAAGGATGAGTTTGAACCACATTATTTTGGAAGAATATATTCTTGAATAGTAGATTGATGGAGAATGTGTGGTTGAAAAAGAAGGAAAAGTTATTGATGTGATGGAAAATATTATTTTATTGAAGAATGTGTGGTTGAAAATGACTAGAAGAATGAAAATAAAAATTTTAATTGGTACCAAACAGGGGCTAAAAACGAAAAGTAATGTATTATTGACATAATTAAATACATATTAAAGAACGAAAAATAAGGTATTATTGAAATAATTGAATTACAGTAAGGATAGAGTCGTCCAAAAAATGATTCTCACTTGGTGTGATAGTTAATATACTATAGATATAGATTATAGATAAGCTAGATTTCTCGCGTGATTATGCTATGCATACGGTCCAAGGCTTTGAGAGTTTACGAGGTTTCCCTTTACAAGAGTTGGAGCTTGTTTTTCCTTTGAAATGTAATAAAGTATTAATCATAAAATTAAAAAGCTTAAAGTATTAATCAAACATTTACCTTTCGGCTAGTTGGGTTTAATCTGCCCATTAAAAAGACGGATTGAAACTTAGTTAGTTACTTGACTTTGAGAATTTTGAGATCTTAGACGATAAATTATTAGGAAGTTCCTATACATAATTTTTTACAAGCATATTTGACATCAAATATGATTGAATCAAACAGTTTCTCAAAAATATTATAATTATGGTACTCACTCATCATTTGATTTGTCTGAGAATCAATTTTCGTGTTCAATATATAAAAAATAAAGTTTTTTTTGGAAACTAGTAATGTATGGAGGTGGTGACTAATATTTATTATCCAAAATATCCTATATTTAAAAATAAAAATTCAAAAGTAGTAATAAATTAAAAGAAATTTTTGGTTTGGAGACAACGCCTACTTTATTTACACCATGAAATATCTAATGTAAAAAAAAAAAAAACCCCATAAATAAGAATTAATTTTAGGCTTTAAAATGACTTTTGAGGCACTCTTATACCTTTGAGTAGAGGTGGCAATTGAGCCGAGTGGCTCGTCGGCTCGCCTGCTCGGCTCGTACTGTTCACGCCCACGAGCCGCTCGGGCTCGTAAAAAAGAGCCCGAGCACGAGCCGAGCTCGCACTGTAGACGAGCCGGCTCGTCGGCTCGTCCAAGACAAGCCCACGAGCCGGCTCGTGGGTTTTATAAAAAAAAAAAAAAAATTTGACGAGCCACGAGCCGGGCGGCTCGTGGCTCGTTAATTGGACGAGCCACGAGCCGCTCGGCTCGTGGCTCGTCCACCAAAGAAAAAAAAAATTAAAAACTTAAATTCAGTGACCGTTCTGGTCACTGAATTTATTGACCAGAACGGTCACTGAATTTATTCAGTGACCGTTTTGGTCCCTGAAATTTTTTTCTTTTTTTTCCTCTATAAATACATACCTAAATCAAACTTTTTTTTCCACCAATATCAATCTATATTCTCTCATTCTCTACTCTATACAATTTACATTCTCAAATCTACATTTATTTATCAACAATATCAATATATCATTCATTCATTCATTCTATAATCATCTTCTACATTTCTATATTCAATTTCTATTATTCTTAACAAATGGATTCACGATCATTTGTTGAAAAATTGTTCGGTATGGAGAACGAAATACAAACACCTGCCCAAAATCAATTTGGGAATGAATTCTCCGGTCTCAATGAATTACCAATTCCAGAAAAATATTGAAGATTACGACGTTCATGAAGGTAGCCGTCCAATTGATTTGGATGACGTTGATGTTGATCCTAGTGTTCCAATTGATTTGGAACAAGATGAAGAGCCTACGTCAAATATTCTCGATGCAAGAGGAAAAAGAAAGGGGAAGAACAAGGCAAAATGTTGGGACCATTTTAAATTGGTTCAAAACGGTCGTTTGGTCGATGGAATCCCCGAAACCAAAGCAGTATGTAAATACTGCCAACAACGACTGGCATGGCAAAGAGGCATTGGAACTACCCACCTCAATCGTCACTACAAAGTATGTGTGACCAAACATGGGTTTCTTCCAGCTGGTCAAACTCAACTACAGTTTGATTCTCCAGACGCCAGTGGTACTACGCCACTTTCTACATGGATGTATTCAGAGGAGGAAGCTCGAACGGGAATGGTGAAGTTTGTTGCCGCGTCTGAGTTGCCACTAGCAATAGCGGACAACCAACATTTCGTGAACTACGTCAAAACATATCTTCAGCCGAGGTACGTTGGGGTAAGTCGAAATACTCTCCGTGCTGATACAATTAAATATTTTCTTCATGCAAAACAACTATTGATAAATGATTTAGAGAAATATGGGGTGTGATATATTTAACTTCTGATATGTAGGAAGGGATTAATAAGAGAGGTTACATTGTTGCAACTGCTCACTATATAGACCCACTTTGGGTTATGCATAAAAAAATTATTGCTTTTAAAATTGTTGAGTACCCGCACAACGCCCAAACTATATTTAATGCTATCATAAATATAGTTAAAGAGTATAAATGCGAGAGCAAAATTCGTTCTTTTACTTTCGACAATGCTACCGTAAATAAAGTTGTTATCGATAAATTGCATAGAGTACTTCAACCCGATTTTGGTGGTTATTTATTTCATATTCGATGTGTATGTCATATTTTTAATTTAGTAGTACAATACGGTTTAAAACATGTTAGGATGAAATTGACCGAATTAGGAGTGCACTTATATATATCACGATTACACCTAGTCGAAAACAAGCATTTGAAGAATTTTGTTCAGAAAATGGAATGACAAATACAAAAACATTTATTACTGACGTAGGCCATAGATGAAATTCCACTTACTTATTATTAAAATCATGTGAAGGTTTCGAACATTTAATTACTGAATTTTTTAACAATAGCATGTTAGAGATGAAACGAAACTATTTTGAATGAAACCGATTGGAATATAGTTCTTAAAATAAAACATTTTTTGTCCACATTTTATGATTCTACAAATATATTGTCTGGCGTTTATTATCCTACAAGTTGTATGGTTCTTGAACGTCTTTATGCAATTGCTAAGACTTTTAAAAGATTTCAAAATGACCCCGATTTTCATGCAGTTATATATTCCATGGAATTAAAATTCAGAAAATATTGGGAAGAATTACCTATGTTATTTCCTTTAGCATGCGTCATGGACCCCCGATTTAATTTATCAGGTACTAAATTTGTAATTGATAAAATTTTAAATTCTTTAACTTTTAGTACACCTATTACTTATAGGAATTTGGAATAAACATTACGTGAAATGTACAAATTATATGCTTCACGAATGGGTACACATATTACTCGTGTACCTACATCTACTCATCCCACTAATCCAACGGATGACGACGATGTAATTTTAGATTTATTCGAAAGCATGAACTCATATAGATTTAATTCATTTGCATATGCATGTGGTTCATCTGGTGGTAGTAGTAGTAGTTTGTCATCCACTCATGTACTCAAACTTTGAGTAATAGTCCAAATGCGTTGCCATCTGAATTAATCGATTACTTTCGTCATACTTTGCCTACTAACAAAGAAGTTAAGAAAAATTCAGAAGATGTAATTAAATTTTGGCGAAATAATGAACGTCGATGGCCAGTAGTTTCTGCAATGGCAAAAGATCTACTAACACCTCCTGTTAGCACTGTAGTTTCGGAGTCTGCTTTTAGTGCAGGGAAGAGGGTTCTCTCTGAGGTCAGGAGTCGACTCAAAGAAGATATTTTGGAAGCGTTAATGTGCGTGAAAGATTGGAAAGACGCTAGTTATCGAATTCAAGATAAATATGCCGAAATTGCCTGTAACCAAGTAAGTGATATTTAATTTCACCATAATCATCACAAAATTTAATTTTCATACATTTATAATATTTTTAAAAAAATTGTACACGTAACAAGTTGTTCGTGTACAATTTTTAACTCCGCCTACTAAAAATTGAAGTAGCCGGTCCCAAGCCCGGATAAAGGAGGAGGGTCTATCTTTATTTTTTTATTTATAAAAAATAAAAATGTTTTAAAAAATGTATATTTAAAAAATGGTTTATAAAATGTGTTTATACTTTACATATATATTATTTTTAAGTTTAAGTATAAAATGGTAAACAAAAAAAACATATTACATTATTACTCAAGTAACTTAGTAACTCAACAAAACAATTTTTGTTCTTATTTTTTTAAAAAAATTATAAATTTTTTTTAAAATGTATATTTAGAAATTAATCACAAAATGTGTATATATATATATATCTTTTACAATTAAACTAGTGTGTTATGTGTATTTAAAAAAAAAAACGAGCCGAGCCGAGCCGAGCTCGTCTTGGCATGGGCCGAGCCGGCTCGGCTCGGCCCATTGCCACCACTATCTGGAGTAGCTTTTTGTATAGAACAAGTTGTCCAAACCCACCACCGCCGCTGGCTCCTTAAATTTGGATCGCGTTCTATGGTGGGAGGAGCTGTCCTCAATGGACTTATCTCCACCGTGCAAGAGGTGGTAGCTTCTGGTGGAGTTGTCGAAGAGGCACCGATAAGGGTGTTGCGGCCTCTACTTCTTGATGGTGTGGAGGAGATATGGGATCAAGCCTTCCTTTTGTTTGAAAATCTTTGATCTTTTGTAATGGATTTATGATTTATAAATGTGAAGTAAAATTTCTCTTCACTCTCCGTCTTCTCACACTCTCCGTCTCTCTCTTCATTCTCCATCTTTTCTCTATTCTCTCCGTCTTCTCCTTGGTGACGCCATCGTGCACAGCGCTAGATCGTAGCTGTCGCCGCGCGAACAAGTTACTGGTGCTGCAGATTGGCCTGAAGAAGAAAATGGGGTGGTGTGTGACAGACGCAGGTGGATGGCTGAGATTTGATTGTGAAGCTGCAAATCGACCAAATTATTGTTCATGGATAGGCAGAGATTAGACTACAGATTATTGCAAATCAACGTTGCAGATCTATGTCATAGGTGTCCATTTTATCTCTAGATTTTTTTTGTGATTACGATTGTTGGTGGAGGCTGTGGTGGTGCTGATTTTGGCAGTTGTTGGTGGTGGTGATGTTCGTGGATGTGTGGCACCGCAGTTATTGTGGTGCGGCGTCGCGATTTGGGGATTTTTTTAGTGGGGTTGGTGGTTGCGGTGTGGTTGAGATGAAGATATAGGAGATTGAAGTTGTGGCGGTGGAATGGAAGTGATTGCGGTGACAATGTTGATGGTGGTGGTGGTGGTGGTGGTAGTGGTGGCGGTGGGATAGTGTCTTGGACCAATTTTTTGGTTGATTTGTGACAGTATTGGTAGTGGATCGGGGGTGAGGTGTTTTGGTGTATGTGACCAATTATTTGGTTCATTGTGACTAACTACTAAAATTGACCTTAAAATTCGATAATTTGTGACAAAAAAATAATGTTAACCTAAAAAATTGTTAATATGTGACCAATATTTTGATAATTTGTGATTGTCTAATAAATTGTGACTTTGTGATTTGTGATCGATAAATAAATGGTGAAGTATAAATTTTTATTTGTGATCGATGAACAAATTGTGACTTATAAATTATTTGAATTGTAATCGTACAATAATTTGTGACCTATAAAGTTTTTGATTTGTGACCGTAAAATAATTTGTGACTTAAGATTTGTGACCGATGAACAAATTGTGACATAAAATTTTTGAATTGTGACCGTAAAATAATTTGTGAAGTTTCAATTTTTTATTTGTGACCAATGAACAAATTGTGACCTATAAATTTTTTGAATTGTGACATGTAAAATTTGTGATTTGTGACCAATTATATAGAATTTGTGACCAAATTATATTGAATTGTGACCTTAATATATTTAATTAATTAAATATATATTTTGTTAATTAAATTATAAATAAAAATTTTAAAAATCTGAGATTTTAAATCTTAAATCTTAAAAAATCTGAAATTTGAAATTTTAAACCTTATCGTTTAAATTTGAAATAGTGAAACTAAATATCTTACTTATGAAATTTTCCCATTATTGATTTTGTGCACAGGTGTGATTCGCTTGAAAGCCCAATCAAAAATGGCCCATGGAAAATTAATTTGAGATTTAGGGAAATTACAATTTTGATGCCCAACCTTCTTAAAATATAGCAACCCGGTCCCCAAGCTACGATTTTTGTCTCTACAGGATAGAAATCGTTTAAAGAGACATGGAACTCTCACGCATTAGGCAATTGACAACAATTTTGAAGGATACAACTTCACACTCGATATTACAAGCGTAAAATTTTGTGTCTCAACTCAGTACCAAAATATACAAGAAAACGTCGTAATTGGAAAAATAACATCTTTATTTGTTCGCTCGTGATCTAATACTATTTTGATTGCTTTCAAAACTGAAAAAGTTAAATAAATCGGTATGTAATTAGGCACGAGATAATTGTAATCCTCGAGCAAAAGAAAGAAAGAAAATGAACATGCATTATTTAGACAGAATGTAACACGAGCAGCGTCAAAGAAGAATTTAAAAACCACTAAAATAACCAAGCGTCAACTTCATTTCACATTCTTTGAATGCTAAGTAAATAACCATTTACAATCACGCTCATCAGTTAAAATAGATTTTGAAGCCTCTAGCTCCTTCAATCTTGAGCCGTGCTAGTGACGCATTACAAGAGATATTGCACCCCCTTTATTTGATTAATTTAATTCGAGTCAAAATGTGTTTTATTTAATTAAGGTGAAATTTATATTAGGAGCTTAGGGACCAAGATAGTAATATTTAGAAATTGAAAAAATAAAATATGGAATTTTCTTCAATTTAATCAAAATTCTTGGTATTTATTGAGGAATCTGCATGACATTTACACATTGAATTTTCAACATCCAAGGTAACAATTGTCAATCCTATCCCTTTAGTAAAAATGGTTAGGGAGATAGTTCCAATAAAATATATATCTCATACAGTCGTGCTCCATCTACAAATATCTAACTCTAGAAGCTTTACTTTTTTTCAAGACCGCTATTCTACAATAGTCCCTTTCTTGGACACTGATAAATTTCTCACAATTTTTAACAATATATTTCTTAGAAATATTATATTGAAAATCGAAAAAAACAAATATAAGATGAGTTAAATTACATGTCTCAAGTGGCGGTGATGAGTGCATATTATGGACTAAATAAATAAATCGGTTTTCGTACATTCAATGATGGAATTGGACGAAATTGTCCAATTGAAATTAAAGTATAATACATGATTGAATAAAATTAAAGTATATTTATTCGATTAACACTTTAATAGATGAAAGTATAATCACCAGAATTAAAATTTATCCATTGATGCTTATTGTTATGTAGCATTACTTTTTTAAAAAAAATCTAATAGCAAGTTATACTGGCAATTTGAAATTTGGTGAATATAATAATATATTTAATAGTTAAAAAATTAACAGAATAGAAAATTGCAAGAAAAAGAAAAATGGGATAATAGAATAATAAATTGAGGTGTGGGTAAACGATAACCTTAAAAGAGATTCACTCACATACCATAGGTGCTTGAGGTTAATTGAGTGTCCGTTTCTAAATATACAAAGTGGAACCAAAAGGAACTGTGCACTGAACTTTTGCACTGGCAAACTAGATTTTATGTGAACACTATCACAGAGACTAGGATAAGAACTGAAAAAATCCGAGACTAACAGAAAAGTAAATATTTTGGACTAAAGAAAGAAGATTTTGTTTCAAAGTAGCTGGAATTGAGGAAAATGGACTTCTTTAATAGACTTCATGGATGAATTAATTTGTAAATGAAAAACGCAAGTTCGACCCTAACAACGCCTAGAGAGGGTGAATATGTGTAATATGCAGAATTAAAATCTTATTAACTAATTAGCAACAAGTCATCAATTAATTATTTCTGGATGGTTAATTATGCAGTCAATTTAACCTTAAGTTTAAATACCACATATTATACATTCATAAAATAAAGCAGTAAACAAACAACGGTATGAACACGGAGAAATCCAACTGGGAAAAACTCCGGACACTTTGCCAGTCAATCTACTATAAACGATTGTGTACTTACAGTCTACTAGACTAGACTACGACACGAACTATCTGATCTCCTAACCACAATTCTGACAGTTTTCCTGAATTTTGTGCTCCCATGTACCAATTCCAGCTGCAATAACGCTCTCATGGAACTCCGCTGTCGTGCAGTTGCCCCTAGCTTGGTAGAATTGCTTATCTCATGTGAATCACGAAGAACATCTCGTTCTTCACAGACTGGAACTCCGGTCGCCTTCTTCGATCTTCAACACCTCTGACAGATATGTAGGAAGTATGATTTTTGGTATTTGGATATTGGATATGATGCTTTTTCTAACCAAAACACTCGCATAAGATGAAGGTTGAATGATGGAATGAATAGATCTCTCACAGATGAAGCTCTCTCAATTAACAACCTTAAGAAAATCATTTTGTACGTGTTCTAGTATATATAGATAGGTCAAACAATCAATGGGCCTGAGAAAAAAGCCTTTAAAATATGAAATAAAAATTTCTCATATAAAGCTATCACTCGAGCGAAAAGCCGCGACAGTCAAGCGAAGGAGGGGCGACGGTCTAACGACGATGTTTCTGCTTTTGTAGCTCAAGCCAACCCTACTAAAACATAACAAACTTCTCATTTGACATTCTGTGATAAAACACTAATCTATGTCAATGAAGTAATAAAATAAAAGTTATAGACTCAAAACAATGACACCATAAACTACAAACTATCTTGAACGAACTTTGCAGTACTTGTTTCCTGAAATAAACAACTAAATACCATTGTAAAATGTGAGGAAAATAGGATCAAGGATAATCACAGTTCAAACAGTGCAATTGTAGGCATCATTTAAGCAATCGTAAGTTATTGTAACTTATATATCATATTTTTCAGTATTAAATGACAAGCTAAGCCAAGACATAGTATCAATGCAATCCAATATACCAAAACGAAACATTGACACTATAAAAAATCAAAAACTCAATTTAGCAAAATTGAACTCAAACAAATATGCATGTGATCCCCCTTACTGCAAACTTTCAATATGTTTAAACAGTATGTAAGTGTACCTGTGTCTCACCCCAACTACCCCTCACGATATAAAACGTAAGTGAAAAAGTCAATGTAATGTATATCAAATCAAATGTCAAAATGTATCTATGTCTAGCCCCAACGACCCCTCAAGACATAATATAAAATGTAAATCAATTTGAAACAATGATATCGGTTTTATATATAGCAAAACATTTTAGAATAGTCATACATCTGTAAGCACAAAAATCTAGATACAAACTCCTCAACAATATGAAAGGACTGCATATATATATATATATATATATATATATATATATATATATATATATATATACTCCCCCCTTTTTGTCACAAAATAACAAGGGACAAAACAAAATCACACAACATCTCAATAATGTAGGTATAAGCAATCACAAGTATATGTATTATCAAACAGACTTTCCCACATACGTAGTTAAGTTCAAGATGGAGTAAATCGTATAAATAACTCAAGTGTGTAATGTGCCACTATTTTCTAGTGAAAACGACTCCAAACCTTAAATTTGTGAAAAATGACATGCAAAATATCACTGTTAGATAAGCATGATTCCTACTGATGCAAGTCAAACCCGAATAAATTTTAGGACCTGAAAACGAGCTCAATTATATGAAATTTTTTCGTTTCTCCTCCTGAATTTGAGCATATTTTATTTTTTATCGCTTTTCTTGAAAATAACACCTTATGTGCAGACTCTGTCCATTAAACGACTAGATTGACCCCTGTAATGAGTTTTAGGCCGATTATCTCAAGTCAGATGACCATATGCAACAAGTTATGAGAAACGCATCGGGCTTAATTACTCGAGTCAAATAGGCTTCAAACATAGTATAAGATGAATCAATTTAGCACTGATTTTTTTATTTTTTATTTTTTTTATCATAAATATAACAATGCAATGAGACTATCACGAGTTAATGTCATCTAAATGTAGGTCAATTCATGTTCGAGGTCACCCTACTAACACGTGACCGTCATCTCAAATCTCACACACGCGATAGAGTCTCATTGTCAAGATCATAGTGTGTGCAGTACAAATGGTATATAAAAAGATCTCTATTAAATACTCCATAAGCATCCTAAGCTAGCAATGGAAATTATATTACAACTCACCAAATAAACTCGCTCTTGATTAGAACCAACAAAATCAAATGTATTGTAAGTTATGATGTAAAATCAGTTTCCAAGTCAAACTCCTTTTGTTCTCGCCTTTTTTTTTCTAAAAAAAATATTAAAACATAACAATAAAAAATTATTTTTGTTTGATTTTTTTTTTTAATTAAAACATGAATGCACCAGCGTATAAAACAAAAGAAAATTCACACAAACAAAACACAAAAACAGAAAATAGAAATGCATGAGAAATAATAAATGAATACACATGATACATGTATAAATCAATGTCATATAATGATAAAGTACGAGTATGCACCAAAAATACCTAATCAGTTAGGTATGCAAATGTTCTTACCTTTAAGAGCACCATGATCGATATTAAGATTTTTCAGATCACTTTTCTTAACCCAAACTTGCCTAGTAATAGGAACATTCCCAGACAAGTGTGTGACCAACTTCGTCAAACGACCCACTTGACTAGTAAGGAATCCAATCTGACCAATGAACTTCTGATTTCTACTCCTATTAAAGCTTTTGATTCTTTGTCTATTCTGGAATTGATGACATCTAGGTCTAATGTGTCCTAATTCACTACGGTGAATTGACGTTTATTCCTAGGTCGACGAGTCCTACGCTGTCTAGTAGATCTTTGTCTAACAAACCCCTTATCCTTAAGATCGGGGTTATGTACATATTTAGGCTGGTCAGTGGCATGGACAAATGTGGTCTTAGAAGTACTAGCACTCTTCTCCTTAGAACCTAGACATTCCTTATTTCCAACCGGCTTGCCCATTGCTAAAATATTATCCAACTTTTCAGAACCACTAGAGAAGGCAAGCAATTGAGACTTAGAGTACTCTAGATCGCTTAGAAGGTTCTTAACCCGAATTTCTGAGGTCTCTCTTAGAGGACTTCTCAAGTTCATTGGTGAGGTTCTTAACCTGAATCTCTAAAGTTTCATTCATGGATTTTAGTTTACTCAGAATCGAGGAAGATTCCTTAATGTGCGCTACTAACTTCTCATTTTCCAATTTAAATTCGTTATTCTTCGCACTCAAAGCTTTGTTTTTAGTAAGAATCTTAAAACTCTCCTCATACATCTTATCATAAGCTTCTTGGATATCTTCCTCACTCATAAACTCTTCATCAGATTGTTCACTCTCATCATCAATTTCCCCTTTCTCAATATCACGGTTAGATTTGATTTCAGTAATTAAGGTGAATGCCATATAATCGTGTTCATCCTCACCACTAGATGTCTCATCCTGAGAGTTGGAATCCGACTCCTCATCACTCATAGTCACAGCTAAAGCCTTACGCCTTTTTTTACTCAAGCTCTTATTCATATTGGGACAAAATTCCTATAGTCACTGTAACTCTTGTACTCATAGCATTGGACAGATTGAGTTTTACTAACGGGAGTCCTAGAGGTATTTGTCTCACGTCTACCTCTCGAGAGTTTATATGGACTTTGCTATTTAGCACTTGAGGCTTTCTCCTATTCATCATTACCTTCTAAAATGTTTTAACGAAATATGCAATTTCGTCGTCCCTAAGTGTCTCAGTATCAGTGGACTCGCTCTCAACTTCTCTAACAGTGTTCATGACGATTGTTTCTTAGGCCGTGCTAAGGTCAATTTATAAGTTTGAAAAAATCCTATGGTTCTTATACTTCAATGATGTCTAGATCCTTACTTTCTCCAATTGCTGTTACCTTAGGTCTAAACCTTTTAGGTATGGATCTAAGAACCTTACGAACGATTTTTGACTTGAGGATCTTTTCGCCTAGATTAAAACTAGAGTTCACAATATAGTTCAACTTAGCATAGAACTCATCAAATCTCTCATCACCATTCATTATAAGTTCTTCAAATCTAGATGTCAACATCTGCAATTTGGGAGTTAATACTCTAAATAGTCACTGAACTTTGCTAAAAGTTCCCAGGAGGTCACCGAGCTTCAAAACTTTCCTAATTAGTCATTGAACTTTGCAAAAAGTTCATAGGAGGTCACTAAACTTCAAAACTACCCTAAATAGTCACCGAACTTTGCTAAAACTTCTCAAGAGGTCATCGAACTTTGCAAATTGGGACCCATACATCAATAATTCAGTGACCCCCTAGGAACGTTTTGTTAAGTTTAGTGACTATTTAGGGTAGTTTTAAAGTTCAGTGACCTCCTAGGAACTTTATGCAAAATTCAGTGACTAATTAGGGAAGTTTTGAAATTCAGTGATCTCATGGGAACTTTGGCAAAGTTTAGTGACTATTTAGGGTATTAACCCGCAATTTGGAGTTTTTCACAATTTTAGTATCCTCATGGGTTGTCTTCAAAATGTCTCAAACTTCCTTAGATGCCTCACACATAGACACTCTCCTAAATTTCTCAGGAAACACGACCATAAACAAAGCATGCAAACCTTTACTGTTTCAATTACATTCATCCAAATTTTTTTTGGTCCACAAAGAAATATCAGTGGGTGTAACTACACCATCAACAGTAGTTGTAGGCAGAATCCAACCATTTTGCTCACAAATCCAAATACGTTCATCCAATGCCTTAAAAAAAACTTTCATTCGAACTTTTCAGTAGACATAATTACTGCCATCAAAATATGGTGGTACAGACAAAGAACTACTCATCTAGACTAAATCAAATAAAGGTCAGGAATCGAAATTAAGCTCTTATACCAATTGAAAAACGCAAGTTCGATCCTAACAACACCTACAATGTGTGAATAGGTGTAATATGTGGAATTAAAATCTTATTAACTAATTAGCAATAAGTCACCGATTAATTATCTCTAGATAGTTAATTATGCAGTCAATTTAACCCTAAATTTAAATACCACAGATCATACATTCGTAAAATAAAGTAGTAAACGAACAACGGTATGATTACGAAGAAACTCAACTAGGAAAAACTCCAGACAATTTGTCAGTGAATCCACTATAAGTGATTTTATACTTACAGTCTACCAGACTAGAAGACGACATGAACTATCTGATCTCGTGACTGTAATTCTGACAGCTCTCCTGAATTATGTGCTCCTTGCACCAATTCCAGCTGCAATAACCAACTCTCTCCTGGAACTCCGCTATCTTGCAGCAGCTCTTGGCTTGGTAGAATCACTTATCTCCTGTGGATCACGAAGAACATCTCGTTCTTTAAAGACTGGAACTCCAGTTGCATTCCTCGATCTTCAGCATCTCTGACAAATATGTAGGAAGTATGGTTTTTGGTATTTGGATATTGAATTTGATGTTTTTCTGACCAAAACACTCACACAAGATGAATGTTGAATGATGGAATAAATAGATCTCTCACAAATGAAGCTCTCTCAATTAAGAACCTTAAGAAAACTATTCTATATGTGTTCTGGTATATATAAATAGGTCAAAAAATCAATGGGCCGAGAAAAATGCTTTTAAAACGCTAAATTAAAATTTCTCGTATAAAGCTATCGCTCGAGCAAAGAGTCTCGATAGTCGAGCGACAGGATGTCGCTCGAGCGAAGGAGGGGCGACAGTCTAGCGACGATGTTTCTACTTATGTAGCTCGAGCCAACCTTGGCGACAGATCAGCGAAAATTCACGCCGTTTTCCTCCTTGTTCCAAACTTGAAACTCTAGACCTATTTAACTAACTTTTAAGCAAATTACACATTACTCCTTGAACTATTACAATCTATCAAATTAAGTCATTTTGTTCACAGAATTTGTCAATTACAAAATCAACTAAAACCTAACAGTAAAGATTCGAGCATCTATGTTCAACCCGTTATATTATACGTTTGATTTGGAGAAGTCTCTTACCTATCTTATCCCTCATGAATTCGTGTCGCCTCCCCCGTAATTCAAATTCAATATTCAACTTAAGTCTTTCATAAGGCGAAAATCTTAAGTTCGAATCATAGGGGAGGCAACATAAATTTGTGAGGATAAGATGGGCAAAAGTTCTTTCAAAGCGAACAGTACGTATGATATATCGACTATGGTAGGCTTGGGTTGCTACATAATTGACCAACAATTATAGGTGTTTAAAATCATTAACATCATAAATTAAGTTGGCCTTTTATTTCCCCATTAACATAATATATTAATAAATTGAGTAATGTTATTCATAGTAAAAAATTGCAGTAATTATCCTTATGCGATGGCCCTTTTTTTTTTTTTTTTTTTTTTTGAGGTAGTAGTTTATTATTTGAGGTAATAGAAATACAGAAAATTAATATATCAAATAACAAACTGTCATATATGATGACTATTGCAGTCACTAACTATGAATATCATTATTTAATCATAACCGTTTAGAGTTGTTACATAATCTGGAATGGAAACTGAAAATAAATAGAAAATATAATGACAAAACGTGGATCTTATTAAAGGCCAAATTTTGTGTCTACAATTGATGCTCCCACACGAGTTTAATGGTCCCATATGCTAATCCGATCCATAATTTGCACCCCTTGCTTGTGTGTACAAGAGAGCTAGTATGTTATACATGATAACATCTTCAAAACATGTATCAATATTTAAATAAGTAATTGCCTTACTATTTTTCCTATGTGGGACAAGCTTCTAATGCTCTCTCTCCAACACCTAAACCACTTGCAATATTTACATTTTTTTGCTTCGATTTCTCACCTCTTGGTGTAAATGCTCACCCGTAATTGGTAAAGGTAATGTGATTTTGAATACAAGATCACTCTCTTAATCTTGGTAATATTATTCAACTCAACGGCCATTATTTCGTTTATTGTCTCTTCCACGGCTAAATATCTTTAACATTTTGACTTAAGCATTAGAGTTCTCGCGACTTGAGCATATCCATTGGAGCAACAATCACATGAAGTTTGACATGATGTCCAAACATACATGTAGCATACATGTGGATGAGAGTAGAGCCTGACTTGTTGAGAATGTGATCCCATATATTACGAGGTCAACAAATATGGTACAAAATGCAATGAAATTTTTTTATTGCTAACCTCGATGATTATTCAACACATAGCTAACCAATGTACTTAATGCAAACGATGACAAATTAATTATTATTTTATATAGATTCAAAAGTTGCTGTGTATTCTTTTTCATCATGCAACTCCGTCACTACTATTTCCAAGGTTTAACAAAATGGAAAACAAATAAAATCTCTGGTCATGCTTTTGCATATGAACAATATTTATTATACAAGCTGAATGTATTGGTATTTCTTTTTTACTGGCCATATTATCCTAGCAGCGTTTTTATGCAACTTCGAAGATTGTTAATTTCTATTACAGATACAAGATTTTGCAAACTACAAGTACCCAGTGAAAGCAATGGTACTAAGCCCAACCAGTAGCCAATA
Source organism: Fraxinus excelsior (assembly GCA_019097785.1). Lineage (NCBI taxonomy): Eukaryota > Viridiplantae > Streptophyta > Magnoliopsida > Lamiales > Oleaceae > Fraxinus > Fraxinus excelsior. The sequence continues at coordinate 18,183,863 of CM032637.1, forward strand.
AGAAAATCGTCTCGACCTGGGCCACGGATAGCTATCCCCACCGCAAAATGCAACTTCAAAGATAGTTTCTTCTATTGTAGATATAAGATTTTGCAACGTACACATACATAGCGAATGCAGCAGCACTAAGTGCAGCCAGTAGCCAATAGAAGTAGTCGAAATGAGCCCGGTTAAGGTTGTTTGAAAACCAACTTTCTCGCCCCGGACCACTGGTGGCTTTCTCCACTACAGAGATAAGAAAACTGCTCAAGAAGTTCCCTATGCCAAATATGCTCAAGTATAGAGCAAGACCGATGCTTTTCAGCTCGTTTGGAACCTGGTCGTAGAAGAACTCTTGGAGTCCAACCATGGTAAATACATCTGCAACTCCGAAAAGCAAATACTGAGGTAGCAGAAACCACACGCTCATAGGCACTGTTACTTTCGGCATGTCTACCAATCCATATTCAGCAGCAGTTTTTAGACGTTCCCTCTCGACCAAAGCTGCAATAACCATAGAAAGAAAAGATAAAAATACTCCAATTCCAATTCGTTGAAGCATTGTAATGCCTGAGGGTTTCCCAGTTATAGCTCTTGCAATAGGAACCAAAATCCGGTCATAGATAGGAATAAAGACAACAATGGCGATGCTGATAAAAGATTGTAATGAAGCAGGTGATATTTGGAAGTTAGACGTGATCGAACGATCCATTGTAGCTCCTTGTTTGGTGAATAAAGTCGATGATTGTGAAAATGCAATGGCATATCCCAAACATGCAATCCATATTGGAAAAAGCCTAAGAACTGCCTTTGCTTCTTCAATCTCAGTAATACTACAAACTTTCCCATCTTCCTTCAAGCCATCAGGTGCAAGCAACGCTTTATCAAGAAACCTATTAGAAACCAAAAATAATATGACAAAACAATTGAGATTGATCCCATTATTTCAATCATATAAAGCAAAGGTTTATAGTAAAACAATATCAACGCATTTTATTATAATGAAGATAGAGCATTGTTTTGTCTCCAAAGTGATTTTTTTTAAAGTATCTAGGTCTGATTATTAATAAGGAAGAATCGGGAATTGAAGAGAAAATAATTCATTAAATTCAGGTTGGATGAGTGAAATGGAGGTGTCGCTCTATGATAGGAAGATGTGTTATAGCTATGCTATATGGTTAAGTTTTAGGTTAAAGGACAAAATGCTTGTAGATGAATGACCATGGTGGATAAGATAGATTTCACTGAGTTGGATAAGGTAAGAAATGAAAACATGTGTCAACAAGTAACATTGGTGTCAGTCGAGCGTAAATTAATGAAGGACAACTTGGATAATCCAAAAATGTCTTGCATACACTTACCGATTTCGAACCCTACTCAAGAAGCTTAACAGGACTAATAAAAGAAACCAAAATGTACCTAAGAGAGGTGAAGAAGAAAATTTTATCTTCAAAACATCAAAACACACAAAGGGGCAGTTGACTTACTTGAACTGTTGAGATCCTTGATATGGCAGAATTCCCTGTGCTTCCTCTTCCTTAGATATTGCTCCCGGGGTAGTCCGCCAATTTCTAGCCGCATTCAGGAATACCTGACCAATTCTCACAAATGGGTTTCGTTCATCGCTCTGTAAGCGAAATCGATAAGTCATAGTTCCAAGCAAAAATATAATTAGCGCAAGGCACATGATAATGCAGGGAATTCCAAAGCCAAGACCCCAACTTAGATTGTCTTGGATGTAGTTCAATACAAAGAGAGCAACTGTAATACCCAAATTCATGGAAAAATACCACCAATTGAAGAATGAGCTTTTGTCATTACATTCTTTTGGGTCTAGCTCATCAAACTGGTCAGCGCCAAAAGCCTGGAGACAAGGTTTATGTCCGCCTTGTGCTAGTGCAAATAAATACAAAGAGAAGAAGAAGAAAATAATTTGAAACTGTGGCGGGGAGCATGCCATGTTATTTGCAGAAAATTGGCAGTCGGAAGATTTGATTGAATATAGAACAGCAGATAGGGATAAGAAGCCAAGTGCCTGAGATCCATAATAATAACAGAAACAATTAGAATTTCCCAGAAGAAAAATATTTTCACAGATGTTATTAACTAAAAAAGAAAAGAACGTGTTGATGGAGTGTGAGAACTGTTCAGTCAATCATGGCTCATCTGTACCAAGAAAAGCTTTTAAAATACAAATGAATTTACTGTCAACGACCTTGAATAAGATTCCGAAAATCGTCGAAAATTGAATAAGATTCCGAAAATCGTCAAAGATTACGATTATATTATTATAATTGTATTAGATATAGATATATTGTTTTTACCATTAATTAATATTGTAATTAATTGCTTCCATATTTAGTTGTTATTTTAGTCCTATTTAATGAGAGAACCTCTCACAAAGAGGGACATTGAGTCTTTTATTGAGTATATTTGACATAGTATCAGAGTTAGTTCCTTATCATTTTCTCTTATTTTCTTGGTTAGGTTTTCTCAAGACGGGAGGAGCTTTTTTGCTCCTCCCGTCTAGTATTTGTCAAATCAATTATTTCTTTTTTTTTCTGTTCATATTCTTTTTAACGTATTGAGAAAGTAATTCAAAATCAGCCTTTTTTTATTCTAAAAAAAAAAAAAATCTATTTTTGAGTTTTTTGGTGTAGGTTGTTTTGTTGGATTTCTTCCACCTGTAATATTTGGAGTTTTGGCCGGTGTTTTGATGTTAGATCTTTTGTTGGAATACGAATTATGTGTTCGACTATATTCTCCCAACAGATAGAGCTCACTGCGTGTGTCAACACACTTCGTGAATTTCTTTTGAAAATTCTTCTCGAAGAGTGTGAGTTCTCGTAGTTTCTCGTCATTTCTCGTAGTATTTTAGGAGTGTTCTCGTAGTATCTTGTAATATCTTTGGAGTGTTTTTGGAGTAGTTCTTTGTTATTTTCTCATTATTTGTTGTTCTTGGTCTCTCGTCATCACTAATTTTCGTAGTTGATTGCTCTGATTTGAATTTCTTTTTAGTGGGCACAAATATTGTCACCGTTGTCAGTTCCAAATTGATGCTTTTATCAACATCAATTTGAGGGGGATGTCAAGGAGGTTGAATAAGATTCCAAAAATCGTCGAAGATTGAATAAGATTCCAAAGATCGTCGAAGATTACTATTATATTATTATAAGTGTATTAGATATAGATAGATTGTTTTTACCATTAATTAATATTGTAATTGATTGCTTCCATATTTAGTTGTTATTTTAGTCCTATTTAATGAGAGAACCTCTCACAAAGAGGGGCATCGAGTCTTTTATTTAGTATATTTGACATTTACCAGAAAGCATTTGTTAGAAAGAAAATCGTCGTTTTCTCAAGCTGGTTTCATGATTCTTCAAAACCTTCAAGAATTATTCAGCCATATATAACTTGAATAAGAACTGGACTTTCACATTTTTCTTATTGAGAAACTCAGTTTAAGGTATCTAACCATAAACTAGCTGGTTGTATTAGATTGGCAGGTTTTGTTGTCTTTGAAAGTACCACGAAACTTTCTTGACAATCTCTTTTATAATGCATCTTATATTACAGGGGTAGTTACTAGTACAAAGAGCATGCATTATAAATATTTGAAAACCATAGATAAAATAAATAAAGACGTGTGTCACAGAAAACACTCTGATTTTAGTCACTACACAAAAACATGGAATTTTATCAATTTTCTACTGTGTATTAAAAAGAAAGTCAGTTGTTTGTTAAGAGCTATGTTTCAATCTACAGAATGATCCGGTCAAAAATGACTTCTTATGTAATAATAAAGATGTGGATAGTCATCATTCAGTCAAGTTCTTGCTGAGAACTGAAATGATGACATATGACACCAGAAAGGAAAAATACAAATAATTGAAGGAAGAAAGAACCCAAGAGATATCTTAGAAACACAATAACTCAGACTGAAAGCAGAAGCTCTTTAACTTAGAAAACATACAGCATGTTTTGATAAGTTTCAAAAGTTCACTTATAAGTAAATAAGCAAGTTTTAAAACAAATAATTATTTTTTATTGGTCAAATTTGGAAATAAGTTACTTATTGTGATAGTAAGGCAAAAGTTACTTTCAAAATAAGATTTTTTTTACTTAAAAGTAAGGAAAAAGTAACACATCCAAACATATTTCAAAAAAAAAAGTTGCTTTTTTTCAAAACAACAGGAAGCTTTTTAAACCATCCTCATTTGGATTTTAGATTTTAGTAAAAGACTTCTTTCCCCCAGCTTGGGGTATTTATTTCTACATTGACATTCAGCATCCAAGACTTGTATTGTAAACATTCATGGCCAAAGTTCAATATTTTTTCTCAATCTGAAAATTTTTCAACTGTAAGAAGTGGACACATGGAAAATACATATTTATGCTTTATCTATTGACAAGATCAGAGAATTATGAATAACAACATCATTTAGTGCAAATGAACCAGATATAACAGCTCATAAATAATTTGCATTCTTGTATTTTATTCAAATTAAATGCCTTGTCACGTTTATCTTTCAAATCCATTTGGAAATAGCTCGGCCAGTTCAAGCCATGTACAATAAATGAATGAGCTAACAAATGTTATATACTTCTTTTACCCAATATTCTTTAGTTTATAAGAATCCCTTCATTAAATTCCTAAAACTATTGATGAATAAGAATTTGAATATATTTTTATTAAAGATTAATTTAAAACCTAAAGTAACATGAGCAAAATTCATCAAAATTATTTCTTGCATATCGAGAATCAAACCCATGATCACATTCTACAAATGTTTTGAGGATTCATATATTTCCACCTTACTAATTCTTGTCAAATGACCCTCTCAAGGTTGGCCAGTATAAGTCACTCCCAGGTGCCTATAAGGATAGAGTATTCAAGTGTCCATAAGCAAAGTTTCGAGGTAGGTATTCTGAATGCAATTAGTGGTGTTACATAATTTTAATGCTCAAAACAGAAACCATATATATTAGGGAATGATTCGTGTACTGACCACGATATAGAGCCCAGAGGCAATGACAATGGTCCGGTATCGACCAAGAAACGAATCCGCCACAAAAGCACCCAAAAGTGGCAAAATCATCGACGTGCCGGACCATGCATTCACATTCTCCGCCGCAGTTGCGGTGGATTGTCCCAATGGACCCGTCAAATAGCTTATCAAATTCGAACTTATTCCATAGTACGCAAATCTCTCAGCCACTTCAACGCCTAACAAATCCAAAACATAAATAAAATAGAACCAAAAGAACTCTTATATGCTGTAACCTTTTGATTGGTAAACTGGGTGAAACTTAGTGTACCTATGATGAAGAAAGCGGACTTCCAACCACCGGACATGGATCGGATAACAGGGCAGCCTTTGAAGTTGACGGAGCCATGAACGACGTCGTTCAACAGTGGATTTTCGGCATCCAAAAGGTGGGTTCCGGCGGAGGGCATCGCCATATCTCTAGAGGTCAACAACCAATAGATTGTAATTAGGGAAACTTTGACATTTCAAAGCGAACAAGTCTGTTGAATTGATGGGACTGCACGTCTACTCCAATCCTCCTCTCACACGCAAGCGACAAGTCTTTCAAACGGCTAATCGGCTATATATATGGAGGTCAACAATCGCCCATGTGGCAAAAATTGGCAAGCATCTCAATCGGAAAAACAGGGCATTATTCTGATTGCATTCAAACACAAAAAAGTTTAAAGAATTGATTTTTTTTTAATTTAAATATGGATTTTGATGTGATTGTGGCCATCTACTTCAAGACAGATACTTTGAACTTTAGGGAAACTCTCACGTTTGGGCAAACAATGACAATTTTGAAGGATATAACTTCCCGATCAGTATTACAATCACCATTTTTCGTGTCTCAAGTCAATACCAAAATATACTAAAAAATGTTGTATATTGAAACAAATATCTTTATTTGTTCACTCGTGATCTAATAGTATTTTGATTGCTTTCAAAACTCAACAAGTTTAATAGATTTATGGCACGTTTGGCTGCCAATTAGTATGTAATTAGGCACGAGATAATTGTAATCCTCAAGCAAAACAAAGAAAGAAAATGAACATGCATTCCTAGGATAGAATGCAACATGATCAGCCTAAACGAAAAAATTTAAAAACCACTGAAGTAGCCAAGTGTCAACTCCATTTTACATTTTCTGAACGCATGTGAATAATCATTTACAATCATATTAATCAGTAAAAAAAAAATTCAAGCCTCTATAAATCTTGAATATATTATATTGCACCGACTTTATTTGAGTTCAGTATTTTATTTAGGGTGTGTTTGAGCCATATTATTTTGAAAAAAAAAATGTATTCTGAAATAGTAGATTGATGGAGAACGTGTGACTGAAAAAGAAGGAAAAATTATTAATATGATGGAAAATATTATTTTATTGAAAAATGTGTGGTTGAAAATGAGTAGAAAATGAAAATGAAAATTTTAATGTGTACCAAATAGTGGCTTATTTTATTTAATTAGAGGTGTTTAAACTTATTTAATTAAGGTGAAATTTATATTAGGAGCTTAGGGTAGAGAGTAATTTCTCGAAATTGAAAAATGATGTTGGCAATTTTTGAAGAATCTGCGTGACATTGACAAGTTTAAAAGTATTCAACATTCACGATTTTATGGTAAAAAAAAAACAAGTACAGAAAATTGTTGGAAATGACACCTGGAGATTAGCCCCTGTTTGGAACTCGTTATAACGAGAATCTTCACTTTTTCAACGATGAAAATCACGCTTTTTTGTTCACTTGTCGTGCGTTTGTGGTCCAAAATAACAGTTAAAAATCGAATTGATCAAAACGACCCCCAACTCCTCGACATTCTATTTACTAAAACACCCCTCTGTATTATTAGATGCATTTCTCTTTTCAATGATAATTTTGGAATTATATCTGCAATCACTCATTTCAAATTGAAAAACTTGCTTTAAATATTAATTTTGACCGACGGTCAAGAACATGGGTAAACCTGGAAACTGAAAAGTATAAACTGCTACTTCATCCGTCGTAAAGATATGCTTCTTACTATTTTCAGACGAATTAAAAAAAAAAAATCGATATACTTAAAAATATAAATTTTCTTATATATTTTTCTGATATAGTCCTACATTAAGTAATGATTTAAATATGATTAATTTATATTTGCTAATAATGAGGTACATTAAAAAAAAAAATATGTACTTTCAATAAGGAAAATGGCATATAATTTGGGATAGACGGGACTAAGATATATTGGTGGCTTTTAGTTATTTTTTTATTTGATTTAGCAATGAATCAAGTAAGTAATGAAAATATTCGATAATGGTTGAATTTTAAGTACCAAACATTATTACGGTGTAAACCCAACATATGCTAGAAAGTGCAAAGCTATGTTGTTGGGCACCCCCCTTTTGTCAACCAATTTGGGCAAAATAGCATTACCCATCAACGAATAATCATCTATAATTTGGATTAGCCCATTAAACTCTATAAATTGGTTAATAAATTCAAATATGATTCGAAGTGCGCAAATCTCTTAGCCACTTGAACCCCTATTTAAAAAAAATAAAAACATAAATAAATAAACCTATCTAGCCCTAAATTTTTGAATGGGAATTTGGGGTGAAATTTATTTTGTGTGAATATGTGACTATCATTTTCTCATCTAAAAGTTTAAAAATTAAGTGCATGGTTTTCAATAAACAAGATGTCACGAAAATATCATCAAAGTTGATATCTAAAAGTTTATACTTCTTTCTAAAGAAGACTATATTTATTTATGGGAAAATTGTAGCGACGATTTCTAACCTTTTCATTTTTTACAGACTTTACCATAACTTTCATTTTATGTTAACGATGGTCCCAAATCTTTCATAAGTATGCAATTGGAGTCTAAATTGATTGAAATCGTTAGTTGACCAACAAAGTCAGAACTTGTAAAATTTTGATCAAATTAAAATATCAAAATGGTGTTTTTTGCTATTTTCCAAAAAATAAAAATAAAAATGTAAACTCACCCACCCCACCCCCCCCCCCCCCCCCCCCCGCAACAAATGAAAACAATATAGCAACCCTTCTTCTCCAACGAGACTTTACCAGAAACCGCCACATTTGATCCCCACCGCCATCACCACAACTCCAACTCACCATCGTCATCTTCTAGCTCACTGCACATTCAAAAAGCAAAACCAAGAAATCTCACCCTCAAACTTGAAAATCATTCCATGAAAAATAATCGCCCATGCCCACTACCATCAATCTAAAACCAAAAACCAAATTCATCTCTACCAACACGTCGCCACAGTGATGTTTCATTTGGAATGTTTTCAGCACTCGCAGATAACCCACCCACCAGCAGTTAACGTAGGAGGAAAGTAGACATATAGTTAGGGGTGTCAACGAGTCGAGCGAAGCCGTAAGACGGAACTTTTTGCTTGAGCTCGGCTCGAGTAAAAATATTTCGAGGTTTTTTTGGCCCGAACTGAGTCGACCAAAAAATCTAGACTCGATCCGAGCTTTCGGCTAGGCCTTAGCGAGCCCAGCTAGCTCGATTTTTTTTTTTTTTAAATTCATGACAAATCTAAATTTTTTTTAAAGAATTAAAATTTGTGCAATTTATACGTATTATAAATAATAATTAAATATAAATATATAAAAAATTACAGCTAAAATGAAAAAAAAAAAAAAAAAAAAGTGGTAGGCAAATTGTTTTTTTAGGCTTATGAGCCGACGCCCCAAAATGGGGCTCAACCCTACCGAGCCACAAGTTTGCCCGAATCGAGCTTTTTTCGGGATCGAACCCGAGCAAAAGAGCCAATTTTGTCATCCCTACATATAGTCGAGTCAATACAGTTGGTACATCCAATTAACAAGAAACCAAATCTAGAAATGCACTTCTCCAGGCAACGCTATTTCCATTACCTCTCTATACGAGTCAAACTCGATTCTTGAATTGTACAAAAGATCAACTCTCATTGCTAAAAAAAGGTCATATCGAATTGTACCACAACTGGTACTGTATTTGAGGATTGAGATTTGTGTTTAGATGAAAATTTGATCCCTATTTCAAAACCTACTTCTAACTCGAGTTGGGTGTTTTTTGATTTTTCCATTGATGTTGACAGGTGGTAGAGCTGGGTGTAGGGGTAGGGAGTCTTGTCGGTGTGGAGTTTCGGCAATGTGTGGGTGGTGGTGACGGCGGTGACTATGTCGACCGCAGTGTGGATTGGCTGGGGAAGTAGGGTGAGGATGGGTGATGGTGGTTTATATTTTGAAATATTATAAATTTATTTTATTTTAATTAATTATTATAAGAGATAAATGGGAATAACTAACAAAAATACCATTTTGCCATGTTTGATTTGATCAAAATTAATTAAATTTGGACTTTTTGATCAACTAACGGTCACCATTTGGACTTTAGCTGCATATTTATGAAAGGTTAGGAGTCTTCGTTGGTACAAAATGAAGGTTAGGGTAAAGTCTGCAAAAATTGAAAAGGTTATGGACCAATGACGCAATTTTCCCTTTATTTATTTAAATTCAAGGATGAATAAGTATCCAACCGCCATATCTAGATCTAGACGTGTGAAAATAAACAGAATGGAAAATGTATCGAAACACTCTAAATGTACCAAAATGCGTGAAATATACCAAAATAGGTGTATATATACCAAATGTGCGAAACATACCAAAATGTAACAAAAGGTGAAATATATTGCCAAAAATTTATCGGAACAAACCAAAATGCATAAAATGTACCATAACTCTCCAAAACATATTTCAAGTAAAAAAAATAGATCAAAGTGCAAGAAAACATACCAAAATGTTCCAAAAATGTACCAAAATGTTCTAAACATAAAATAAAAAAAAAAAAAAAAAAGCTCCAAAATGTACCATAATGCGTGAAATGTCCAAAAATACATAACAAAATTTACCATAATGTGTACATTGAAACGCACCAAAATATATCAAAACGTATAAAAATGTACCAAATTATGAGAAAACACAACTCTCCAAAGGGTACAAAACGCGTGAAAAATATAAAAAAACGCTCCCAAAACTGTAACAAAAGTCTCTAAAAATATAACAAAATAAACCACAAGACCAAAAAATGTACCATAACTTGTAAAAAATGTACCAAATTGTGTGGAAATGTAACAATACGCCAAAATGCAACAAAACATGCAAAAATGTACCAAAATACGTGAAATGTTAAAAAAAAATGCACCAAAATGTGCGAAATGTACCAAAACATACAAAATATACAATAATGGATTAAATGTTCCAAAATGTACAAAAAAATAAGTGCCAAATGGACCATATCTGGGAAAAATTTGATGATACGAAATGTTAATAAATAGGCCCACATTTACCATAATGTGCTAATGTGCATCATTCGTTTAAAAGTGCTCCAAAACGTGCAAAAATAAACAAAAATGTGTGAAATGTATCGAAACGCTCTAAAAGGTACCAAAATGCGTGATGAAGCCATGAGGGACGTGGTCAAAGAGTTGAGTTTGGGCTTCCAAAATATTTATGGATTTAGATGGTTGAAGAGATTGGCTCAACGACCACCCCACTTTGATAAAACATGATTAAACGGAAAAGAGATTTAGTCCATATTTGAGCACCATTCTCTAAAACTCATTTTTTTCTAAATTCATTCTTAGTCACACATTTTTCAACTAAAATAATTTTACACGTAAATAAAAAAAAAAATTTATACTTTTTAATCACACGTTTTCCAAAAAATCCTTATTCTATTTTCAGAGCTCAAATAGTACGTGATGTTTTATAAATGATAGAGGGATACAAATTAACTCAAAAAATATTTCAATTTGTAGAGAGCTTAATGAAGCTTTTGAACAAAACAAGTGGAACTTTGTGTATCGAGTAAAACTAGATAAATCAATTTCTTTGATAGTATAGTTTAGGAAAACATTACTTATGTCAAGTTATCAAATACTAAATCTGAAGACAACATTTTCATTTTTGTGAAGTCTAATCGAGGAGTTTAAGACTATTTTTAGTTACCAAGTTAACTTTACAACGAACAACAACGATGTCTTTTAAAAGTAGCGTGCTCTTTCATTCTAGATCGTGTTTTGAAAAGTAACAATATGTGATTTTTATAAGTTCATCACAGACATGATTTGACACGTAACATCTATATTTTGTACCGTAAGCATGGAAACTCACCTCTATAATCAGACTTCTTGAGATGCATAATACAAGCAACAATTATTTATTTAAAACAAGCACCTAAGGAACAAACAAGCAATTTTTAGTTCAGTTTCTTCCGAAGTACTGCTCTTCTACTAACCTTATTTGCCCAGCTAATGATTCTATGTTTCTTCAAAGACTGTTTCTTTGATTATAGACATAAGATTTTGCAAAGTAGAAGAAGGCTGCGAATAAAGCAGCACTAAGCCCAGCCAATAGCCAATAGAAGTAGTCGAGATGAGCCTGATTAAGGTTGTCTGAAAGCCAACCATCTTGACCCGGGCCACTGGTGACTTCCTCCACCAAAGAAACAAGAAAGCTGCTCAAGAAGTTCCCTATGCCGAATATACTGAGGTATAGAGCAAGACCAACACTCCTCAGTTCATTGGGAACCTGGTCGTAGAAGAATTCTTGGAGCCCAATCAATGTAAATACATCTGCAATTCCAAAAAGTAGGTACTGAGGTAGCAGCCACCACACACTCATTGGCACTGTTGCATCTGGCAGGTCCACCAATCCATAATCGATTGCAGTTTTCAGACGTTTCATCTCGACCAAAGCAGCAATTACTATGGAAAGAACAGATAAAGCTATTCCAGTTCCGATTCGTTGAAGCATTGATATGCCTACGGGTTTCCCAGTAATGGATCTTGCAACTGGAACCAAAATACAGTCATAGATTGGAATAAAGATAACAACACCAACGCTCACAAAAGATTGAAATGATGCAGCTGGTATTTCTAGCCTAGATGAGATATGGCGATCCATTGTAACTCCTTGCTTGGTGAATAAAGTCGAGGTTTGTGAATATACAATTGCATATCCTAAACACGTAATCCATATTGGAACAAGCCTGAGAACTGCCTTTGCCTCTTCAATCTCAGCGATACCACAAACTTTCCCGTCTTCCATCAAACCATCAGGGGCAAGAAGTGCTTTATTAAGAAACCTGTAACAATCCAAAATGTTGATTAGTAGAGCCTAATGATGATTATGGGCTTCACATTTATGAGTCTTGCGAATGCTTTCTTATAAGATTGGTGAATGCATATTTACGTGCAAATTTTGCAAAGGCATTTAATTATAATAACTAGTGCATGGGCATGGGAAAAAGCAATGGCCAATTTCAGACGTAAAATCCATCCTTCTGAGAATTTGCATAGTACAATTAATTGGGGCCAAACACTAGTGTATAACAGTATAACAGAGTAGCTTGGCGTATGAAAAATTGCAAGGGTCCAGTAGCACTATAAGACTCACATTGACAAAGTCAACGCTTCAACATTAAATATTAGAAGATAAAGACATCTCTGATGGCAGCCAAGTCCAGTATGTATGAATAACCATGTGCAGCATGCAAAGTTCATTTGATCAAGAAGTTCTTTATTATGAAGATGACCAAGAGCGGAAGAACTGGAGAACATATAAACAAGTTCAATAGATTGACGGACTAGCTACACATGGTTGAAATCACTTTCAGTGATGAGGCTCGAGATTTTTTATTTCTTGGGCAGTTGCCATAGGGTTCGAATGACGCATTAATATAGCAATTAGCAGCTAGAAAGTCCAAGTTGAGATTCCATGATGTCATGAGCATGATCTTGACTAAGGATATCAAAGACAATCAGGTGATGGTTCCACTTCGAGAGCTGCTCTGAATATGGAAAGCAGAGACGGAAATTCAAACAGAGGCAACAGGAAGAATCCAAAGATTTCCAACAAATCCAAGATGGTTGAGCGTCTGAATTGTTGCAAGACCAAACACTAAAAAATCAGTGCAAATCAACCATGCAACAAAAGGAGGCTAAAGTTGTGATGGATGGATAAGACAATGCTTTTTTATGCTCTTTGAAGAGCAAGGCAATATATTGGGTAGTAGATTCTGGAGCATCTTTTCACGTTACCTCAACTAGACATCTTTTTACGAGTTATATACCAGGTAATCTCGAAAGGGTATATCTCGGAGATGATTAACCTTGTGACTGGCAGCAATGGAGACTTGGGCATATGAGGACAGAAATATAGTGTAGTCTAGTGGCACAGCGCATGATAACCCAACATACGTAGAGTTGGATGATACTCCCAAAAGTAATATGCCACCAGAGACAACGAGAGTCCTCAGAGGAACCTATCCAGTGACTATCGCACCAAATTCTTCAGCTCCTACCCTGATTCTCAGGTTCTCGACTTTATGTTCCAAAGAGAAGTAAATAAATTATTTGTTACTCACTAATTTCGGTGAACTTGAATGTTCTGATCAGGCATGTCAAGTGGAGGATGCGATCAAGTGGGAGCTTCATTGGATCACTTCTAAAGGAAGGAGTACTAACACTTGAAAAGATCTAGAGTAGCAGAAACCTAGCTGACATGTTAACCAAGACATTAACTATGGACAAATTGAAGCTATACTCATCATCAGTTGGTCTTCTTGAGTGAAGATGAAGATGAGCCACATAATATTTTTTTCACTTCAATAGGGCTGGCTGGTACATGGAGAACAAGATGTCTCAAGGCGAAGCCGCATGACTAACATTATTCTCCAAGCAGGAGATTGTTGAAAAGTGAAAATCACTATTCACGAATGTGGAGCCTAATGATGATTATAGGCTTCACATTAAAAAAGTCTTTGGAATGGTTTCTTGCAAGATTGGTAAGCACATTGTTAAATGCAAATTTTGTCCAGGCATTTAATGTATATAGTGTATGGGCATAGGGAAAGGCAATGGTCAATTTCAGTGCAAAAACTGTCATATTGTAAATAATTGATGGGGCCAGTCACTTGTGAAATAGAGGAGCTTGGCAGATGAAAAATTACTAGTGTGCAAGTGAGATGCAGAGAGGCGAGTTAGGCTTCTACAGAGAGTTAGACAGGAGAAAATTGAAGAGAAAAAGCCTCTGCATAGGCTAGAAAATGCAGTCAGTATTTCATTGTATTCTACTTTCTTTCGTTAATATGGTCAAAAAAATGGCGTAGGTCTGTGCACATAACACGATTGTTGAACCACGTTAAGTCCTTGTCTCTCGTACTTGCTCTTTTTTTGTCTTCTATTTCTTCTCAGTTTAAATAATTATTTCACATCCCACTGATCCTAAAAGAATAAGTAACATCTAATTTGTAATAGTTGATACAATTATTATGATCGTGTAGAACAAAGATTTAGGGACGAGTACCAGTGTATTTTTTCCTTTTTCCAGGTCAGAAGGTAAAATGTTTAACTAGTTAGATAAGGGAATTTTATACATTAATATAAGGTAATACTAATAAAGAAACAATACCAATAAACACTTGTGAACTTGGATAATGCAGAAACATAGACTGTTGAATTTTATTGAAAGCACACTTATGGCAACTAATCTATAGAAACTCAAGGGCAGTTTGGAACTCCGTACTAGACAATGCTATGGATAAAAACTTAGTTTCACTTTCTTCCTTAATGTTTTTACAATTACATAATAAATTTTACCAAAGAAGCCATACCTTTATAAAAGCGGGGTCAAGAGGCGTTTTGTCCTTTGAAATATCAAAATAAGTAAATAAAATGGTAGTCGACTTACCTGAGCTGTTGAGAGCCTTGATAAGGCAGAATACCCTGAGCATCCTCTTCCTTAGATATTTCTGCCAGGGTAGTCCGCCAATTTCTGGCCGCATTGAGGAATACCTGACCGATTCTCAAAAATGGGCTTCTTTCTTCACTCTGTGTGCGAAATCGGTAAGTTGAAGTTCCAAGCAAAAATAAAATTAGGGCAAGGCACATGAGAATGCAAGGGATTCCAAAGCCAAGACCCCAACTTAGGTTGTCTTGAATGTAGTTCAAAACATAGATAGACACTACAGCACCTATATTTATGAAACAACACCACCAGTTGAAGAAGGAGCTTTTGTCTTTACTTTCTTTTGGGTTTTGCTCATCAAACTGGTCAGCTCCAAAAGCTTGAAGACAAGGTTTATGCCCACCTTGTGCTAGTGCAAACAAATACAATGAGAAGAAGAAGCAAATAAATATAAATTGTGGCGGAGAGCATGCCGTGTTATTTGCTGCAGTAGTTTCGCAGTCTGAAGAATTGAATGAATTAGCAAAAGCAGTTATGGACATAGTGCCTAGTGCCTGAGATCATAACAAATGAAGAACATGATTAGCATCTCCCTCAATAATAGCATTTCCAATCTATCGTTACATATAATTTAAAAGCTAGAAATAGAAAACATACATTAGCAAAATAATTATATGCCAATTTTAGTGTAAAACATTTTTTGAACTGACCAGTATATAGAGGACGGTGGCAATAATAATGGTCCGGTATCGACCAAGAAAGGAGTCGGCCACATAAGCACCCAGCAGCGGCGTAAGCATGGCCGTTCCACTCCACAGGTTGACATTTGCCGCTGCTGTTGCGGTGGATTGGCCTAATTGGCCCGTCAAATAGCTTATCAAATTTGAAAGTATTCCAGTGTATGCACATCTCTCAGCCACTTCAACACCTAATAAACAGAACAAAACTCAAACAAGTTGCTAATCTAAGGCAAACAAATAGTTCGTGGGATTATTGTACCCAAATTGTCTGTTACAAAATCCTATTTTGCTGTGTGAAATTGTGGTTCATGTATAGAAATTTACAAAATGTACCTATGATGAAGAAAGCTGACTTCCAACACCCGGACTGGGATCGGGTAGCGGGGCGGCCTTTGAAGTCGACGGAGCCTTGTACTACGTCGTTGTTTAACAATGGTGCTGAAGAGATGGGAATGACCATGTCTCTTGGAGCTCAACAATAATTGCAACAGAAGAAACAGGGCACTGCTATGATTTCTTACATTTAAGGCTTGAGTTTTGACACGTTTCCGTATCTCCAACCTAATGACCCCATTCAATAAATTTCGCATAATTTGGATTCTTGATTTTGTGATCAAAATGGATAGCCAATGGAAAAGCCATTGCGGTAATTTAGCACAAGATGAGCAAGAAATCTAAGATCTTTTGAATAAGTTTTCATCAATGAATAACCCTCTAATCCACTAGAATGAAACAACAAAGTTTATCAAGTACAAGAATTAGAGACACAAGAATCACTTGAATCAACCATCAACCTTAAACTCTTATTTTTCTCCATTTTACAAATTTCATCAAGTAACCAAAACTTCTGCTCACCAAGAATCAGAAGAAAACACAAACCAGAAAATGTAATCTACACTAGATATCACCAAGATCATCTACCCTCAAATATTACAGACTGAAAATCAAGAGTTTTCATTAGAAAGAAAGTACAGAAAAATATCGAAGGAGAGAAAACCTTAGAGAGAGTGAATCGAATCGTCTGAAGACTTAATAGAGTCATTATGCATCCAATGATTGTACCAGCATCACATGTCACAATCTTAGCCAACTTCCTCAAACAAACTAAAATCATGTTTTAAAAATGCGAGAATGTGCAGTAATGGGCTACTCGGGTCACACTCATCAAAAGTAATTGGGCTGAATTCATAAGATGTTAAGCAGACTTTCAACAGCAGAGGCTTTTCCGTTTGGATTGGAAGTTTGAAGTTTCTTTTGGATTTGTTGATAATCTGCAAATTGAAATGTGTTTTACAAAGTATGTCTCCATCACTTCGAAATGGTATGAAGCATTGTTCGAGAAATTGATCCTTTTTTTTTTTCATTCTTTGTGGGACTAAATGGTCCTAATTACTCTTCTGGACAAAGTGGAAGAAGGGTGGGGATTCTCGAATGTGGAAAAGAATCAAATGAATTTGAAAGAATTGAACAAGGAGTTGTATGAGGTGAAAATCTCATGTACGATGCTCATAGCTTAAGCTCTCAGACTAGAGCTAATTCTTTGTAAAAAAATTTGGAGTCCGAACACGTGGTCAAGCTACGCTAGAATCCACTTATTCAATGAAAATATATAGTTAAATTTTATTATTGACTTTAACTTAGATCAAAATTTAAATCTTAATTCTTATCAAACAGAGGCTATATAAGAGAAATTAATATAATTAGTACCCTTAACCTAAGAGGTTGATGTGCAAATGTATCTAACTACAAACACTCTTCATGTAGGAATGTAATTGAAGGTAGTTTTGGCGTTTGGAAGTAAAGATGGAAAATTCTTGACCGTATGTCTAGCTATTCTTTTAAGACACAAGTTGTTGTCGTTGTCGTTACGATGTGTATTCATAAATTTTTACATTGTTCTGGAGTAATAGACTAGGCGTTTGCGAGAGCAGAGACGGACGACTGTGAAGTCGAAATTGATCTACCTGACGCAGAAGACGAAATGTAGGCCGAAATTAATGCACACGAAATGCAATGCAGCGAATGAGATAAATTTCGCGACTACTTGGCACAACAAAATTGACGTTATAGTCGTTTGTAGGATGCAAATTAATATGTACGTAGGCTGAAGTGAACGTCAATAACAATAATTGTTTTGCATATTTGTAGAGGTGCATATTTGATAAAATAAAATAAAAAAAAATAATACCATTTTCACGTCAAAACAACTATCCGAGATGTACATTATCATTTCTCACAACTCCATCTCATAAATGTGTAACCACAACTTTTATGGCCAAAAATGAGAAATTGACACATTCAACAAAAATGGCTGAAAAAAATGGCAGCTTTTTGGAGGAAAATAAGACAATTCACGTGGCTGGAAGTTCACCAATTATAAGGGCTTTCTGGACATTTTAAAAAGTATGTTATATAAGCAAAATATATATTGACTTTCCATTCTTTGCCTTCAAACAAATTTGAAGATGCTTTTTGTATTAAATAATATACTTAGTTTAGTAGAGAATCATTTAATGCTTTTTGTATTAAGATCACAAACCCGATGATTAGACAATCATTTTTAGCTTTTTCTGCTTTGATTTTCCAATTTTATTTTAATCACATTGATTATATGATCGTCTTCAAAAAGGTACACTTTTTATCTTTTTAGTAAAAGATAATGGTATTTGGTGGTTAGGTTAGTTGGCAAAGAAATGTTGAAAAATAAAATACAGGTTAGTGCTACATGTACTAAATCATCTACCAAATATTTTACCTAATCGTCCAGTGGCGGCCCCTTACTGGGGGAAGGGGGGCGTCTGTGGGTTAGTTGGCAAAGAATTGTTGAAAAATAAAATACAGGGCAGTACTATATGTATTAAATCATCTACCAAATGTTTTACCTAATCGCCAAGGCGCCACTTGGCGATTAGGTAAAACATTTGGTAAAACATTATGTACAGAATTTTTTTTTCCTAAAATACAATAACAAATCAGTTTATTTATCAAATTTAAAATCAATTAAGTTGAAAATAAAATAAAATATTAAGCTAATGCTTAGTATTGATATTGAAGAATGGTTCAACTCCTCACCATTAAATAAGAATTTAATGAGTAAGCTACCCAATAAATTCATGTGGCTTTAAGACATTTTGCTTTCACTTGTGCTCAATTTATCAAAATTGGTGTCAATATCTTTGGTTAGGCGTCATTACAACCTATATATGTAATTTAAAAAAAAAAAAACCCCATATATTTCTCCAACCTATCCAAGAATGACACGTGTTCAAAGAGGTCACACCAATAGAAGTACCTTGGTACGAAGACACAATCATTGTGACGTGTAAAAAGCATTAAGGGCATGTTTGATTGAAGAAAATTTTCCATAAAAAATGGAGAAGAAATTCCATCTTCCACTTTAAGAGCCTGTTTGGTACGGCTTAAAATCCAATTAAAATTGAAAATATGACCGTTGTTGGGTCCCACCCGTCTAATAAAAGTCAACAATAACGACTATATTTTCAATTTTAATCTGATTTTAATCTCTACCACACACCCTCTAAGCATGTTTGTTACACTAAATTTTTTTAGTAATTCACTTTCTTGGTTTTGGCTCACACGGCTAGTTTTCCATGGTTTTGAGGAAAACCAGTTCCCACCAATTTGGTGGGATTTGGTTTTTCAGTTTACCCTTTTTTTTTTTTTTTTTTTTTTTGCGATGGAAACAAATTTTATTCTCAATTGTAACAAATTATACTCTTTCATGTAAAATAAAGTCAAACGAACAACAAAATATCCAAAATTTTAATATTTTCCACGTGAAAAATTATAATAATCAAATAGTGTTTTAACATTAGTGGTGTTATATAATATTATAATTGAACTAGACACACCTTCACAACTAGGCCGGCACAGGCCGGTGGTCTATTATCAATAGTGTTAAGTAATATTATCCATTTTTAAATAATCTCATTTTGATTTTATGCTACAGTTATTTGTTCATCATTTGAATGGATTCTATTTCATGCCTTTGACGTAATTGCAAAATGTTGCAAACGAAAATACCAACGCCATTTAATTGATAAATTTAAGACACGAGAGAAATAAGAAGAAAAAAAAAAGCTAAAAAAATATTTAAGCATTGTTTGTGAGTGCTTAAATTAAAATTTAAGCGACAGTATCAGAATGAATAAATAAAAATGAGTAATAAGTTATAAATCCTTAAAATATGGGGATCGAAATTGTGTTTCATCAACTTTAAAATGTAATTTAAACTTCGCTAAACGGCCTTTTTCCCCCAACTAACACTCTTAAGTTATTTAAGACCAAATGAAAATTCATTCGGGCCCCGTTCGGTATGGATTAAAATCCAATTAAAATAGAAAATATGGCCGTTATTTGATCTCACTCGTATAATAAAAGTCAACAATAATGGCTAGTTTTTCAATTTTAATCTGATTTTAATCCCTACCAAACAGACTCTTTGTCACATAGTGTTCGAATCTCAGTTTTTACTTATATTAATCCCAAATGATAAATTTTGCTTTTAATTCTCCTTGTGTGCATTTCTTCTTTAGAGTGATTTTTTATTGTCTACTTTTCTGGTTTATTTCGTGGGGTTTATGGTGGATCCCAAAATAAATAAATTTCTACCTAAGCAGGCAATTATAACATCTTTTAACCTAGGTGAGAAGTTTCTTGAGTCCAAGATCGTTAGAAAAGTCTTTAGACCCCTACCTAAAATGTTTAGACCTAAAGTCATCGCAATTGAAGAAAGTAAGGACTTAGATACAGTAAAAATTGAAGAACTTTTAAGATCTCTTCAAATCTATGAACTCGCTGTTTTTCTACCTAAAAAAGATAAATTCATAGTCATGAATGCTTTTAGAGAATAAGAGAGTGAGTCTATTGATACTGAGATGATTAGGGACGATGAAATAGGTTATTTAGTTAAAAAGATTCACAAGGCGATGAGGAATAGAAGAAAGCCTCAAGAGCTGAAGTCCCTAATAAATAGCCTAGTGGCTTACAATTGAAAGAGAAATAAATTAATAAAGGCAAGTTTATAATTCCTCTGGGATTCAAGTTCTTTCTATCCTAGGAATCCATATTAATTCAAACGGTTACTTGCTATGATAACTTCAGCCCAAATTGAAGATTTCATTAATATTTCAATTTCCCATTTAAAATGGGAACAACCATTACGCCTCATCTTCATCCTAAAACTGAGCTTCCCTGAAATTTGCCTTGCCTAAATTGTTTCCTTGCGTTGCTTCGTCAAATTTGTCACTAACAGACACCCCACCGCCACTCAACTCCTCATCACCCCTAGAATTCAACCTGTAGCAAATGGAACCTCTACCCACTTTGAACCTACCCAAGTACAAATAGCACGCCATTTATGAATTTCTATTTCCAATTCTCAAATCATGCAAGTTAGTATTCTTCAGTATTCATGATAATCGATAATCTACTCATGTTTAACCTTCTTTTCCATGACAAATTAAACCCATCCTAAGCACAACCTGACCTGACCCGACCCTATTCCTAGTCTGAGTTTATATGCAAAGAGATGCATCACACGATTATCTACCTAGATTGCACACACTATAAATGGTATTCCTAACACTTATTACCTATGTGTCAAATATACAATGTTCTAATCTATTGTGAGTCTCTAAACACTGTAATAAGCAACTAATTATCTAAATGATGATCAAGTAATCAAACAATGAAATGCGTAAGTGATGCAGAACACAAAAATTCACCAAAATACTTGATCTTTAAATAAAAAAGGGTAACCAATAGGTTTCATCATTCATCCTAAACAAAAGAAGTTTAGCCCAACATTATGATATTCAAATTATACAAAAGATAATCATTCTACATGTACATTTTTTTACATCATTTTTGACATTTTGTTACGTGGTGGCACATGATTGGACAATTTTTTTTTTTTTTTTTTAAAATTCATACAAAAGATATTGAAAAAGCATCACCCATGTGAAATAACTAGAAAATGATCTTGAAAACTTAGTTTCTTCAATAATTGACTTCGATTCGAGCCTTGAATCTTCAATTTTTGTTGTAAAACTCTTCTTTGTCTCTTGCTAGCCTCTCTTCAATGATAAAAACAATGTTCCACGTTCTTGACCTTGTTTTTAGGTTATAAAAGATAATAAAGATACCGTTCCATATATAGTTGAACCAAGAAAATGAAATAAAATACTTCCCTCAAAAATCAACTACGGACGCTTAGTAGTGGGTGATGCACTTGCCTTGAAGGATGAATTTGGCTTCAGTCATGTGTATGGAGGAGTCGGCGCACGCCCGAGATTTTGTTCTATGAGCGTTCACGGTTTAATCTCGAGCAGTCATCATATTTTTGTTGTATCTTTTTCTCCTGATATTCGATTGAGAAAATTTAAGAATCGTTGGAAAGCTAAGTCGAAGGGCTACAATTCTTTTAGAGTTAACATGTTTCCAATTCGAACATTTGCCACGCCAAAAAATGAATCTCAATTTGAGGATAAATATTCAGAGCATAGCTTTTTCGACTGAAAAAGTGATGTATGAGAATACTTTGACTATATTTCACCTCTTTGACTTATTTTCTCATCCAATTAACTCCTAGCACTCTTGAATCTTTATTGTACGGTCCGACACAACTTTTGAATTATTTTTCACACTTTTTCTCCAATCCTGCCGTTTATATCGATTTGCACATAACAAATACAATACACACTGAATTAAGCCTTAATTTATCAAAATGACCAATAAATACTCTAACTTAAAAGTTTAAATAAGTGTACAAAATACACTTCTCAATATTGTCCATAAATTCATCAATGATAAAAGAAAAAATATATATATTAAATTAAATCAAGCACATAATAAGCAATTAACACGACATAGAACATGAAATCTTTGAATTAATTTAACATCAATAACCTAAGCTACATAGGTTATCCTAACTATGAAAGAATTTACTGTTTATAATTGCAAAAAAAATACAAAGAAAAGGTAAAGTACATCGTCGAGATCAATTACAATGAAAAGAAACGTGAGCAATCATTGATATTTACCACACATCCTAACAATAGATCTTCAGCCTCTTCTTTGATTAGAGCAAATCTCCAAGCAAAATATGTTCTTCCACTTTAAATTTCCAAATTCTTGCCAACATATTAAGTTTCTATAGATGAAATTATGTTTTTTTTTTTCCTCCCAAGATTGTGCCCATCTCAAAAGAATAGAAGTCTATTTATACTCCCTTTATTAGGTTTAAAATCAAGCCCAAAAATTTCTTGAATCAAATGTTGAATCGAAGTATGGCCAATGCGATCGAATAGAAGAAGAGGTTGCGATCACATAGGTAGGTTTTGGTGCTTGCTATAGAATTTTGTCGCTTGCTTGTTTAGCCGTGGAATTACAAGGCCGAACTTTTTCCTCTTTTGCAATTTAGCCCTTAAATTGCCTTTTTCGTTCAGGCCAAGTCCTCTATTATTTTCATTGTAGGTCCTACAACTACCAAAACCAATAATTTAGTCCCCTAATTCCAATATTTGTTCTCCTTCAATCCTTATTACTCAATTCTCATTCATTTTTATCCTCTAACAACCATTCCGAGTTTTCGCCTAAAACAATCAATAATTAACAAAATTAAGTATCAATACTCTAAAAGGACTCCCAAATCTTCACTTTTGATGGTTCGGATAAGTGTAAAATCACAAGTACCATACTTTATAGATAGTGTGGACGAATGGTTGAGCATTGGAGAGGGCATGCACTTGGGAGTACGTATGGCTGAGTGGTACTGTTGTCAGGAAGAATTATTTTGGGAACAATCAGGGTTTGGGACAATGTCAATCGGGCAATAAGAATACAATGGTGTAGAAGCAATGTATAAATGGATCTAGGTAGGTGGGGATGACTTTCTAGTAACAGGCGGAGGAATAATTGTAAAGGTAACAGAGGTTGAGACAATATGCTAAGGGGAGAAGTCCCAAGAGGTAACTGTGGAAGAATTGGGGTTAGCTACAATGGCAGAATGGAATGGGAAGATATACTCCACAAAGATGACATGGCGAGAGATGAACATGTTTTAATGGTAGAATCGTAGAAATGATTGGCACTCTGTTGAAGAGAACAATTAAGAAAGAACAAAGAGTTGGTTCGAGTTTTATTTGGTGTAGGGTTTCGACGTTTAAAAATGAAGATGAAGTTGACGAAACAGAAAAGGGAAGTTTATGAGTTTTGGACTTGCACGCATTTGAAGGGACAAAATGAGACATTGTGTTGAAAATTTATTTAATATGCACAGCGAAAAATAAATTCAATTCTCACCACATGTTTGTTTTGTGTTTAGAATAATACCTTTGATGAATTCCACAAACTCCTTTACTGATTCTCGAACACGAACAATCCCGAATTGCAATTTACAACTATCTAATTGATCAGCCTCCAATGAAAATTCACACAGTGAACAAAAATGAAAACTTTGATTTTCTTCTCTTTTCTTGTGCTACCAAGAATAATAATAAAGTTGTATATATTTTCAAACCCTAACAGCCTATTAATAGAAGTTCAAGTGAGATGAACATGTTTTAATGGTAGAACCGTAGAAATGATAGGCACTCTGTTGAAGAGAACAATTAAGAAAGAACAGAGAGTTAGTTGGTTCGAGTTTTATTTGGTGTAGGGTTTCAACGTTTAAAAATGACACCGAAAGGGAAATTAATTGATACCGCTGGAGTACGCATGAAACTTATAAGGTATATTGTCGTAGTAAAGGTGTGGCTCCTAAAAGGGAGGACATAAGACGTATGGCGAAGAAGGGAAGAACCAATGTCAACAATGTGGCGATAATGTCGTTCGGAGAAATTATTGTGTTCCAAAGTGTGGGACGGAGAGATGAGATAAAATATACCATGGTTGAAAAGGAATGCGGCCAGAGACTAATATTCACTAGTGTAGTTGTGATAGGTGTGCGAATTTTTCTTATAAATAATAAGCTTAAATCTAGTGAACATATATAGGTTTCACATTCGATTTATGTTTAATAGATAAAGCTACATGTATTTGGAATATTAATCAACAAAAAGAACATAACACTTATATCCGTTCTCGAGGTGAAGAAGATGAAATAGAAAAGGGAAGTTTATGAGTTTTGGACTTGCACGCATTAGAAGGGACAAAAGGAGACATTGTGTTGGAAATTTACTTAATATGCACAGGGGAAAATAAATTCAATTCCCACCACAAGTTTGCTTTGTGTTTAGACTTTAGATAGAAACCGTGTTTAGAATAATACATTTGATGAATTCCACAAACTCCTTTGCTGATTCTCGAACATGAACAATCACGAACTGCAATCTACAACTGTCTAATTGACCAACCTCCAATGAAAATTCACACAGTGAACAAAAATGAAAACTTTGGTTTTCTTCTCTTTTCTTGTGCTACCAAGAATAATAATAAAGTTGTATATATTTTCAAACCCTAACAGCCTATTAATAGAAGTTCAAGTGGGTTCAACCCATCTCTTAAACTTAACCTGTCCAATATTTAATTAATTAAATTTGGTCCATGAATTGATTAAAGCAACCCAATTAACTAGTTCTCCAACACTTGTTAATTAATTAATTGGTGAATCTCATTCTTCGATTCTCATTTTGTTTGTGACACATTAGGTCCCAATCACGATTTCTAACAATTTGAATTATCATTTTGACATAATGAAAATACCTCTTTTTAATTTATCATCAATTCACAACCGTCGTCCTAGATTGACATCTAGCAATGTGTCAGGATGACGGGAAATGTCACGTGGTATGACAAAACCAAACTTGTTCGTTTCCGTAAAACTATAATCATTTTGTCAATATGATCCAATCAATTACGATGGATATATGTCAATCTCAATTATCGATCATATCTTTCATCACACTATTAAATTGATGTAAGTTGAAAATTCCTTTTCGACTTATGAGTACACCTTTGCCAAGAAGTTTATTATCAACTTAATTGAACGAAATGTAAATCATACTATCTATGAGTGACGAATCCTCTATTGATCATTCACAACATTCATATGATTTTTGACATATCCGAACGATGTCGTATTAGCAACTCTTGACAGAACAACATCCAACATCACCAAAAAATGATTGTCCTCATGTACGACACTATGATAACCTCAAATCAAATGACCAATCCCATTACTGAACGTTATGTCACACGTAATTGTATATTCATAATAGCGATATCCGTTATTACATACGATCACGGACGATTTAAGATTGAGTAATTATATTATCACCACAAAAATTATTAGGTGCACTACAAATTTTAATTTTTTTTCTTATTTACTCAAATAGTCTTAAGTAAAATTACATAATTATGGTTAATATGCTTTTAATTATTCACACCACAAAAAAAAACCTAGTTTATTCTTCTTCTTTCTTTTCTTTTATTGTGAATCCGTAGCCGTTAAACACAGGTAAGAATTGATCATGGAAACTGATTGTCAAACTTGATCCATAGAATCAAACTTGATGGAAAACGATATGAAGAGGAGAAAATGGAGAATTGTTTGAAATGAAGGTGGTGCTACAGTTGGGAAGGAGCCTGTCCCAGCTTAGAGATCTTGCAGCCTCTTCTTCAAGCAAAGCAGATGAGGAGATTGAGGTATTTGCAAGCAAGCTTTTCTAAATATATTGCATTAATTTTGTGTATACATTTGTGTGTGTGTGTGTGTGTGTGTAAAGCTAACATTCATTTTTATAAATTTCGGGACATATCATAAATCGAAATAAATTCTTTTATTTGCTTTGTATCAGAAAAGTCGATTGTTTAATTAATTCACTGTAAATTGAAAGTCCGATTTTTGTGGAAATTGTTACTTTTATAAGAACTAATATGCGTATTAAACTAAGATTTTGTAATGGTATTGCCACACTTTTTATTTAGATATTTAGCACCTATTTGCATTGAATCGAATTTGCTTCATAATATGCCACCAAATTACTTTCAGTATATAATATGCCACCGAATTTGATTCATAATGGCAGGCAATTGAAACACAAATCATTTGCTTGGAATCATAGCCGCACTTAATAAAATTAAGAAAGAGATGTCTGAAGAAAAGAAAAAGATGAAGTTTAGTTGTGGTGTATTTATTAAGAAGATGTTTTCTCCCTTTTTATTATTTCTTTACAACATTAGGTATATAATTATAAATTTATCATTGTGTATTTATTAAAACTATGTTTTAATTATGATGTGAATATAATGTGGTGTGGATGTAACATTTTGTAGTGGTAATATAATTACCCTTTAAGATTCGGTCATATGTAATTTGTATTTCACAATCACAATTCTATGTGATTAACAAATTATCAATACTTGAATTTACGGATGTTATTATTTAATTTATTTGAACATTAATTCAATTAAGTAATAGATCTTGTCATAAATATTCATCAATTATACATATTAAAAGTGTTTATGTCTAAAGTTGATTGGATCTAAAACATAACACTTACACATTGAACTGGACACAGAAACAACACTAATCGAGGCTAAATGGTTCAAAATTTTGCAGTCGGATGACATAACCAATGATGTGAGTTAGAAAAGGAAGCTTTAAATCTAAAGAAGGCGAGAATTGTTGGAGGAGGATAGCTGGCCATTCACACACATTATCATTACTTGGTTCTTGAAAATAAAGATCCTTCACTTGAAAAGAATAAGGAACATGATTGAGAATGTTGCACAAGATGGTGAGTCATTAAAGAACGTCATTCTTGAAATCAGTGTGTTTGTTTAAATCTTAATCGAATCAAACTTTTCATTGAACTTAACGAGCTCTATACCATGTAAAATATTGGTATAAAACAAAGAAGTTGAAGAGGATCATGGATAATATTTATAGTACTTACATGAGCCCTTTAAATCTTAAACAACTATAGTACTAGATATTAATTGAGTACAAGGATAATGAAAATATAAGATATCAACTAGACTACAAGATAATTACAAATTATTTTCAAATGGCTTTATATGTTGGCTTGTCATTTGATTTATCTCTGAAACTATACACCAAGAAAGGAGGTTAGAACAATAGAATGTAATGCTAATTACTGAACGTTTACAAATTACAAGAAACAAATCCATTCTAAAAAACTTCAGATCGATTAAATATATCCTTTTACATCATTTTATGTCCAAAAGAAGATCCAATACAATCAATAGACAAATACAAGATGTCTAGTAGAAGGGCAAAATTGTGCTACGCATTCAAGTGCAATGCAAAAATTGTTTGCGTATTCTCACCTGCACTCCAAGGTACGCCCACAATGAAACATCCCCGTTAAAAATATTTCTGGGTGTACCTTAGCGTGCAGGTGAGAATAATTACAGGCAAACAATTTTTGCATTGCAATTTAATGCATCACACAATTTTACCCTTCTACTACCCATATTGTATTTGTCATCAAAAGTGTTTATCTGCAACTTCAAGAGTGTTTCCTCGTTTATAGATATAAGATTTTGTAAATTAGAGGTGCACAATAAATGCAGTAGCACTGAACCCAGCCAGCAATTGACACAAGCCCAATTCAGGTTATCTGAAAACCAACTCTACCCGGGTCACTGGTGGCTCTCTCCACCACAAAATGCAACTTCAAATACTGTTTCTTCTGTTATATATATAAGATTTTGCAGAGTACAAGTAGACAGCTAATGCAGCAGCACTAATTCCAGCTAGTAGCCAATAGAAGTAGTCAACATGAGCCCGATTAAGGTTGTCTGAAAACCAACTGTCCCGACTTGGGCCACTGGTAGCTTTCTCCACCACAGAGATAAGAAAACTGCTCAAAAAGCTACCTATGCCAAATATACTGAGGTACAGAGCAAGACCAATACTTTTCAGCTCGCTAGGAACCTGGTCGTAGAAGAACTCTTGAAGACCAACCATCGTAAATACATCCGATATTCCGAAAAGCAAGTACTGTGGTAGCAGCCACCATACACTCATTGGGACTGTTGCTTTCGGCATGTTTACCAATCCATATTGAGCAGCAGTTTTCAAACGTTTCCTCTCAACCAATGCTGCAATTACCATGGAAAGAAAAGATAAAAGTATACCTGTTCCAATACGTTGGAGCATTGTTATGCCCGAGCGTTTCCTAGTTATAGCCCTTGCAATAGGAACCAAAACACGGTCATAGATAGGAATAAAGGCAACAACTGCAAGACTGATAAAAGATTGAAGCGATGCAGCTGGTATTTGAAAACTAGATGTGATAGAACGATCCATTGTAACTCCTTGCTTGGTGAACAAGGTTGATGATTGTGAAAATACAATGGCATATCCCAAACATGTAATCCATATGGGAACAAGCCTGAGAATTTCCTTTGCCTCTTCAATCTCAATGATGCTACAAACTTTCCCATTTTCTTTCGAACCATCAGATGCAAGCAATGCTTTATTAAGAAATCTGTTACAACCAAATAACAAAATGATATTAAATTGATTCCATTACATCAATCATATAAAACAAGATTTCGAGTAAAAGGATATCAACATGTTTCTTTCCATGTTCTAGGTTAGAAGGTAGATATGAAGGGGGGAAAGGATTCATGTAGCCAACCCCAAATTTAATAGAACAAGGCTTAGTTTGTTGTTCTTCTTGTTATTTCTAGATTAGAAGGTCAAGTGTCTACTTAAAATGTGGAAATTTATCGATTAATAAATGGTATTTCTCATAAAGAAACAATGGCAAATAAACAAGTGGGTAGTGGAAATATTGACTGTCAAAAGCTATTAACAGGACACTTGGGGAGATTAATCAAATAGAAACTTAGACATGCAAAGCAAAGTCGAGGGGTATTTTTCTCTTCCAAATCTAAAAACACACACAAGGATAGTTGACTGACTTGAACTGTTGAGAGCCTTCATATGGCAGAATACCCAGAACTTCCTCTTCCCTAGATATTGCAGCTGGGGTGGTCCGCCAGTTTCTAGCCGCATTCAGGTATACCTGACCAATTCTCACGAATGGGCTTCTTTCATCACTTTGCATGCTAAACCGGTAAGTTGTTGTTCCAAGCAAAAATAATATTAGCGCGAGGCTCATGATAATGCAGGGGATTCCAAAGCCAAGACCCCAACTTATGTTGTCTTGAATGTAGCTCAAAAAACCGAGACCCACTAGAGTACCGCCACACATGGAAAAATACCACCAATTGAAGAACGAGCTTTTGGATTGAAGTTCTTTTGGGTCTTGCTCATCAAATTGGTCAGCTCCAAAAGCTTGAACACAAGGTTTATGCCCTCCTTGTGCTAGTGCAACCAAATACAAAGACAAGAAGAAGATAATAATTTGAAACTCTGGAGGAGAGCATGCTGTGTTATTTGCAGCATTCTGGCAGTCGGAAGATTTGAATGAATAGAGAATAACAGACAGGGACAAGAAGCCAAGTCCCTGAGATCAATAATATTTCAAACATAACATGTTTAGAATTTCGCAGGAGAATAACATTCTCAAGAATCATTGTATCATGAAATCTTCATAAAAATTCATGGTATGTAATAAACAGAGTGGCAAAGTAATAGTTTTCAGCTTGTTAATAAGTTGTCGAAAATGTTGAAACTTTGGGTTCACTCTCGATCATCTATGCAAATCTATTGCATCCCTAAACAAGTCTTTGAATGCTTAAACGCATTTTAAATAGTGCTATATACTGTATTCAAATATTGCCAAAAGCAATTAAATCATGGGCCTCTAAATTTTTCAGTCATGTATACCGCGAGTAGCATTAATGCTGCAGAAAAGTTGGCATCCAACTTCGTCATTGTTCGTTTATCTTTATCATGACCATTATCAGAGAACACAACTTAGCCCCCTTGAAATTTAAAAAACATAGTTTTGAATAATATTTTTTATTTTTTTAACGATGTGTAGTTAAAAAGTAAGGAAAAATTTTAGATTTAAATATAGAATATTTTATTCTGTGAATATATGGTTGAAAATGAGTAAAAAATAAATTAAAGTAAAAGGAATCAAACGGGGCTTAATCTCCCCCACCCCAACACCTCACACCCATACCATCTTAAAGAAACCCCACAAAAAAACTCAGAATTCTTCTAACATACAGAAAACTCCAGCAACTAACAGACCAATTGTTGGAGAATATAATGGATTTGAATTTTGAGCGATGACCTTGAACCAAAAAATCAACTTACCAACCTTACCAAAATTTGGACAGAGTAACAATAAAGATATAAGTGAAAACGCCAAATAAAAATAATGTCAAAGCAATATAAAAAAAAATGTATACAAAGTCGAGACAAGAATTGAACTCTTAATCCTTAAGTCCTGCCCCGCAACGGTGCCCACAGATAATGACAATCGACTCCCAAGATACATAAAACAAACTTTTTGTGTTAGTAGCACTTCAAACCACAAGAACAACAAACTGGAAATTGACTTTCATATTCCTTCAAACGAAAATGGAAAAATAGGTTTTATGCAGAATTTAGGCTATGAAAAAATGAATTTAATTTATACTATGATTGCATATCATTGGGATGAACAAATGGGCATCCCAATAATCTAATTTATAGAGGAGGAAAGGTTGTGAATGAAGTGTCGTGCCCCAAACTCAGCAATTGTCAAGGGTTGTAGCTTTTGCTGTTGCCCCTTTCGTCGCTCAAGTATCAGAAATAGAGATTTTGTCGCTCGAACAACATCCTACTCGCTCAAGTGCTAGGTGAGCGACGAAGTTGGAAAATTTTTTGATCAGTTTCGTCTCTTTTCTTCCAACTTTAGATCGTAATTTATTATTCACCCGGAATTGATTTGGAGATTCCAAATATACCGCGACAATATACTCGACGAGTACAACAAGTTATTCTATTTATTTTCATAATTTGACTATCGGATCAAGTCTTGAATATTTGGTTAAAGTTCACTTTTTCATGGTTTTATACTTACCAAATTCCAACACCATTTATCACAAGCTCAGCCAAGAAAAATGTACAATTTTACCAATTGAAAAGTTATCAAATATAGAAGTTTAAAAGGAAAAATACATAAATCCTACTTTATCTTTACACTATTTCAAAAATAACAAAACATATTTCACATTTCAAAAATCAGATTTTTAACCTATACATATACATATATATTTATATATTTTTTATTTATATATATAAATATATAAAAAGATATAAAGATATATATATATATATAATATAATTAACCCACCCACCTCCAACACCCCGCCTTTTCGACGACCATCCGGCGATCTTTCCGACGACTACTCCGATTCCGGCAATCGTTCCGATGACTATTCCGACGACTGCTCCGATTTCGACGACTATTCCGGTGACAGTTTCCGGCGACTGCTCAGATTCCGGCAATTGTTCCAACTCCGGCGACAACTCCGTTATATTTTTTTGTACAGTTGGTCACAGCCTAGGTCACAAGTCATAAGTCACAACTCTGGTCACAAGTCACAACGCATTGTTATTTTTTTATAATGATTGATAACATGATAAGGCTAATGTTTCACATTTTTGTTAATAGTCACGAGTTATTTTCAAATGGTTACGACATAGGTCACAGAATATATTCACACTTTTGTTCATAATCTCATGTTATTTTCAACAACACATGTCACAGAATATTTTTGCACATGACTCCGATTCTTATTGATAGTCACAGGTTTATTTTAAATGGTAACAAAACGGGTCACAAAAATTTTTTGCACATGGCACAAGTCACAGAACGTGGCCCAGGCCACAGCATAAGTCACAGCACAAAACTCAAGTCACAGCATAGGTCACAGCACATAGCTCAGGTCACAGCATAGGTCACAGAGACTATACAGCACCACCTCACCACCATCACCGTCTTACATGCCCTAACCCTACTCCGCCGCTGCTACCACATCCGGCAACTCACCACAACCACCGTCACTAACGTCTCCAACACAGCCTCACCAATCGACAGCAAACCAAAAACGTATAGCACCGCCAACACATCACCACTATCACCACCATCAACCAGATCTGAACCCGCACCACCGCCACCACAACCATCACTACCACAAAACCACCCCCCGCCACCGCAAAAACCATCAACACCACTGCAACCATTGGCAAAACAACCACAACCATCACCATTTTCAACCCCACTGCTTTACAAACCAACTATCAAAACCAAAAAAAAAAAAACACACAGGCAGCAGATCGCCGGGGAGAGGAGAGGAGAGACACTGCAAATCAAAAATCGCATCTCACTGCAAATTGCAAATCTCATCTCACTGCAAATCGCAAATAGGCACACAACACAACGTACCTACAGCACCACCACGCCACACCAAGCTGAAAAAAACAATAACCTCATCGCTGGATATAAAGCCCTCGCTGCTGTCCGATGGGAGGGGAGAGAGAGGGAGAGGAGAAGGGAGAAACTAGCTGCGATTTCGCTGCTGTCCGATGGGAGGGGAGGGAGAGGAGGAGGCGGCGTCGATCGATTATGGAGAGAGAGAGGAGAGGGTAAAAGAAAGTAGTAAGAGAAAGTAGGATTAAAAATGAATTAGGGTTTGAAATATTATATAATTTAATTTTTATAATATTTTTATTAATATTTAATTAAATATAAAAAACTTGCATCTATATATAAAATATCTGATTTTGAATATTAAAATTTCAAATCTGGTTTTTGAACTTGGATCTTGAGAAGTAGGAATTCATGTAAGGGAAAATTAGGTCCAGCACTTTGTAAAAATAACTAATTTGATTAATACCCTTCTAATCTAATTAAATCTTTCAAACAAGTAATAAATACGTCCTAAACTACTAACTAAAACCCCAAATCAAAAGGAAGGAAGAAAATGGAGTTCTTCCCTCTGCGATCTGTGACGATGGGGAAAGGATGCCCACTCCACTCCGGGAATATCCTTAGAAAAGATGTCAGATGCAGAGCGGCATTTGCGAAGAGAGAATGGCCTGTGTTTTCGGTGTGATGAGAAATACACCATCGGTCATCAATGTAAGAATCGTGAGCTGAAGGTATTGCTGGTACATACCTGTCCCTGTCAAATTTCAGCGACCATTTCGGGTCCTCACATGGGGTGTACTCACTGTACTTGATATCACATGGTGGGTATCTCTTGACGGTTTCTTCAGAAAAGGTGGTGGCGCCGTCGTCGGCGGCGGAATTGTGGCTGGCGAAGTCTAGTTGTATAGCGGTGGAGGATGATGCTTTTGATGATGATGAGTACTGTATTTTTATAGTGGTGGTATTTTTGGAAAAAACACAAGAGGTGGCTGTAAGGAGGCCGGAGGTGGTGGCGCCTGCGCCGTTCTGCCAAACACCATAAAGATAGGACAGAGAGCAAAGGATTGTTACAATAGAAAATAAATAGATTTTGGGTTTTCTCCAAGAAGTGGTGGCGTTGGCCGTGGGTTTAGACAGTGGCGTATAGTATGGTGGGATTGGACCCCCCATTGATACTCAAATCCTTCTCTTTCAATCTCTCTTGTGAAATCAAGAATGTGCATGCAAGTTTATATTTTTAATAAAAAAAAAAAATGACACTTAACATTAAAATGTGATAGTTGATCACTTTTTTCAGTGTCAAAATTGTTCGTCAATTTATAAAAGTGACATTGTGTCACTTTTTTAAGTTTTTGTCACTTTCTAAGCAGATAAAAAAAATCATAAATGGATGATGTTATTTTGGTATTTGTCACTTTTTTTGAATTTGTGTCACTTTTTTGAGTTTGTATCATTTTTTGAGAGTGTATGTCACTTTTTTTTTTAGTTTTGTCACTTTTTTTGAATGTGTATCATTTTTTTAAGTTTGTATCACTTTTCGAGAGTGCCTGTCACTTTTTTTTAGGTTTGTCACTTTTTTTTAGTTTTGTCACTTTTTTTTAAAAAAAAAAGTAAAAAAGTAACAATTTTTATAAAAAAAAAAGTGACATTGTGTCACTTTTTCATTTTACACAGTATTTTTTACTTCCTAAAAACTTTTTATATGATTTTTCAAAAGATCTCTAATTTTAAGGGTATTTTTGTAACTACCCCTTCATGTAATTTCCTCAAGTTTAAAAAGATAAATAAGCTTTTGGACTGACCAGGATATATAGCCCAGAGGCAATAATAATGGTCCGGTAGCGACCCAGAAACGAGTCAGCCACAAAAGCACCCAAAAGTGGCAAAAGTGACGCCGTTCCAGACCACGCATTTACATTCTCTGCCGCAGTTGCGGTGGATTGGCCCAATGGACCCGTCAAATAGCTAATCAAATTAGAACTTATTCCATAATAAGCAAATCTCTCAGCCACTTCAACACCTAATAAATTGAACAAAATATATAAACAGACCATTTTTCCGTCAAAACACAATTTAAATAACCGTGTTAGCAGCAAGATCGTCGTTTAAATGTTGTATGTACGTACCTATGATGAAGGAAGCGGACTTCCAACCACCGGATCCGGGACGGCTGACAGGGCGGCCTTTGAAGTCGACGGAGCCATGGACGATGTCGTCTAAGAGTGGACTTTCGGCATCCAAAAGGGCGGTTCCGGTGGCTGAAGAGATCGGCATATCTAAGGAGCTGAGCTCAACAACCACCCCACCAGACTTGACAAAATTGGTGAACAGAAAATAGACTTATGTTTTCCTGAGCTTTAGCCTTTAAGGCCCAAAAAAAAGTACTTTTTATGTCAAATATAAGTGGCTGATTTTTATTACTTGTTCCCCCAAATAAAATAAGTTATTTTTTTATAGCAACTCTCATTTTATTGTTAAAAATAAATATTTTTTAATTTTTAATTTCAACTAGTTGAAAATTTATTTGTTTTAAAATTTACTTATCTAACGTAAAGGCAAAACAAAACTATCACGTGTGCTCTATTGGAATTGCTTTCAAAGCTCGTCGTCCTAATTAAAAATAAAAAATGACTAAAGCTATTGTTAATTAATGAAAATTCGTGGTTAAAAAGATTAAATCTTATCATGATATTTAGCCCCTATTTGATTGGAATTAAAATTAGATTTTTAGTAAATTTTGATAAAAGTTAGAATACATTTGATTGCGAGCATTGAATTTGTATGGAAAGAAAATTAATTTTAGACAATTTAATTTCATAGAACTTATTTGTATAAAAATTATTAATTAAATAAATTTGATTAGAGGTGGCAACGAGCCGAGCCGGCTCGATGCCCCACGAGCTCGGCTCGGTGCCCTACGAGCCGAGCTCGTGGCTCGTTACAAAACGAGCCGAGCTTTTGCTCAGCTCGTTGCTCGTGGGCGAGCTCGGCTCGACCCACAAGCTCTTCTCTCACGAGCTGAGCGGATCGGCTGGCTCGTGAGATTTGAATTATTTTTTTTTTTGGTAACTATACTTTAAAAAAAAAAAGGGCTCGTCTGCTCGTACTCGGGCTCGTTTTTTGGCGAGCCCGAGCGGCTTGTGGGTTGCTACAGTACGAGCCGACGAACTACTCGGCTCGATTGCCACCTCTAAATTTGATTGATTTAGTTTTCCACCTACAAAATATTATACTTATTCATTTTTTTTTATTGATGGGTAGATAAAAAAAAGATAATAGATGAGAGATAGAAAGAGAAATAGAGAGTAAATTACATGAAAAATAAAAATCGTCACTTCCTAAAGAAAATATTTTCCTTGTTTTTGAGAAAAATATGGTCACATGACCCAAAGTTCGAAATATTTTCCATTCAAAAATTGTCAATCAAACACCCCAAAAATACGAATTTAAGTATATATGACATTTTCTATAAAAATAAGGGCATTCAAACACACTCTTAATGAAATGTGTAGTTGAAAAGTTATGTATTGCATAAAATATGTGATTAAAATTAATTGTTAATTTAACTTATACCAAAGAGAAATTTAGAAGATCACATATTATAGAAGTTGTATCTTTATCAGCGATGTAAACAATTTGCTTGTGATTCTCTTTTACTTTCTCATTTTTTCATTTAATTTCATTTTGATACGGGTACCGATAATATCGTCTCCATCTAATTTAAAGTTCATTTCAAAATACAATCTTTTTATAATATAAAAAGAAAAGAATCATCGTCATTTTTAGAAGAAACATAATATTTTCAACAATTTTAAAAAAGTAATAATTTTCACCAATTAAAAATATGAAAAAATAATCACTTTTTAATAGTCACCGTCTTGTCACTTTAACAAACTTTGTGACCGTTAAATAAGTGACCATTGGATCCCCCAAAGGTAGATATACATAATTTAATTAAGATGAAGAAATAAAAAGGAATTAAGTTGAAGAAATAATCTTGAAAATAATTTAATTATTTTATTAATGAATAATGAACAATAATTTTGATTTTTTTCAAAACAGTAACTTTGACTTGAATAGTATCTTGAATGGTTTCAATTTTTCTTTAATTTAAAAGATCTTAAAAACAGATGAGATTGGAAAGATTAAAAATCTAATGAACGATCAGATAATACAATACTGAGAAAATTCTTGTTTTCAATAATTACACTGTCTTTTCTTGAAGATTTGCTTCTTATATAGAGGTCTTGAATTCTTCGAACTTGGAAAAAAAAAATCAATTTAATGAAGAAATTTTGAAAGGACAATTACTTCTATTGGCTACTTGCTTTGAAAGACTATTTTGAAGGACGATTATCAGTTATGTCTACAACTTGCTTTAAATGACAACTTTGAAGGACAATTATCACTTCTATTTGAAACTTTAAAGGACAATATTTTCTTCTTTTTGACGTCTTGAAGGACCACTTGAATTATTGTTTTTTCCTTTTGAAGAATTCCCAAATTTGAGATGTCTATCATCTCTTTAGATTAAAACGGAAATGTTGAGTCCAATTCTGTACAAAAGGCTTAACAACAATTTGAACAAGACCAATATAAAGAAATTTATATTTCTTCCTATGGTTTCTAATTAATTCACTTGAAAGTAATTATATTTCAACAGTTTCAAATCTCGAGTCCTTAGTGACTTTAGAGCAGATTAAAATTGTATTAGGGAAGAAAGATTAATCCTTAAAAAGTACTTTGAAAAAACCACTCAGCGACTATATAGAGCTAGTGGAAAAAAAAAACAAATATTCAATTTTCTGTATTCGTACATGAATAAAAAAAAAAAATTGATACCGAGTTTTATGGTATTCTTATGAATTAAAAAAAAAAAAAAAAAAACTAAAAGGTTTGTTGGGATATTCTTTTGGAATCAACTAAATTTCGATAACGTATTTTTTTATTATTTTTGTTTTTCTGCCTACATCAATATATAATAATTGTTTATTTGTATGTTCACTTGATAGTGACACACGAATGAGAATCCTTGAAAAATTTAAACCATTAGAAATAAACACTACAACAATTTATACATTTTATAACATTTAAATACAGCATTCTTGTTGATAATGCTATCAATTAAAATTAAATTTTATCTAAATATAATATAATAGCATTTTTTAAAGGCCACCAAATTAAAAAGTCCAAAATCCATCCCTCCATATTTTACAAAAAATATTATATCCCGCTTTTTTAACCCTAATTTATTTCAACAATCCACCATCTTCCTTGTGTGTCTCTGCCTCTCTATCTCTATTCCCTACTTAATTCTTTCATAAAATCCTCCCAAATAATAATGGATTCATCCCAAAATTTTCATATCTCCGTGCTCATTCTATTATTCTCTTTGTTTTTTTTTTTTCAATTGAGAAAGGAAAACTTTGAAGCATCTACAATTTGAATCGGGAGATCGATGGAGATTGTTTCTTCTCACTTTCTTAAGAAGGTATTTTTTTTCTTTTTTTGGTTCTTAATTTGGATCCTCATATCTCTATGCACTAGAATCTGATGCAACCCTAAAGTTAGAGAGAGAAAAATAGAGCTTTGCTTCTTTACTAATTTTTTGCAACTTTGTATTTCAAGGAAAAAGCAGTACACTTATTTTTGAATTGAAATAAATAAATAAAAAAAGACTCGTCTTCTTCAAATATTTCGAATTAAGCTAAA
Source organism: Fraxinus excelsior (assembly GCA_019097785.1). NCBI lineage: Eukaryota > Viridiplantae > Streptophyta > Magnoliopsida > Lamiales > Oleaceae > Fraxinus > Fraxinus excelsior. The sequence goes on from CM032637.1 coordinate 18,222,418, forward strand.
TGTATATCCTTGTTGACAACAAGGATGACATCCTCCCCTAGGTGGAAGAAATCTGTATAGTAATGTGATGGATGAGTTGAAAATCAAGAGTATAGATTTTGTCACGTGGAAGAGTGTAAATGAAGATATAAAAGAGAGTGTACATGTAGCATGGTTGAAATATTTCACTTCCACCCTACCTCCATGCCATGTTGTAACTACTACTAGTCTCAACGTTCATCTCGTGTGCATAAATCATGTACTTTGTACAAGAATATTGTATTCGTCATAACATAATTAATTTTGAGGATAATTGCAGCAAAAGCAACCTTTAAAATATTAGTAGACTTTCCTCAAATCTTTGATTTGTTGCAGCCATCACCTCTAATATTTCCAACCATCGCACGTGAGGCTCTTTTAGATAGTTTCTATCAAATTTTCTATCAATTGACTCAACAAATTAATTTTGACCATATTTTAATCAATTTTAAAATGGCAAAACAATAATTTAATATTTTTTTTCCATAAAATAAATAAAAGCTTAGATAAAAAAACAAAAAAAAAATAAAAAAAAATGAAAAATGAAAAACTATCTTCTTCATCAACAAACCCCACCCCTACCAAAACTCACTGCCACCGTCCACCACCATCTTTTCCTCCACCGGATTACAATAAGATACGCCCTTTTCCCCCTTCATTTCTATCCTCAAAATTGAAATCGAACCACAACAACCCAATAGCAACCATCACCTCCACCACCATTGAGGTCCTTCCAAAAAAATAACCAATGGAAATAAATAAAGCAATGAGATAATCCTAATCTAACCATAGATCTTGAATCAGATATTCTGATATCCAAATTTCTCTTTTAAAAACCATTTAATTCCCAAATAAATTCTATTTTTCCCTGTTCGAATATTTCACTACAACCACAAATCTTAAATCAAGCCTACTTTTAGACAAGACCATTAATTGCTCCCCTTCTCAAATTTTGGCTACTAAAAGGTAAGAGTGAAAGTTGAGGATTCAAATATAGATTCAACAAGTCCGACAGTTGGGCTTTGATTTTTTAGTCTAAGTTGGGCTTGTTGTTGTGGGTTGTTGTGGCGGATTTACCGGTGGTGTTTGGTGGTCGTCGGTGGTGGGGGTCGGTTTTGGTTTTTTATTTTTATTTTTGCTGGTTGTCGACACTTGTCGCTGATAGTGTGTTCTTTTTTTTTTGTTGGATTTACTGTGGGGTGGCGTGGAGGTTGAGTAAAGAAGAGATCATTTCTTTTCTTTTCCTTTTTAAATTTTGTTATTCAATTATTCTTTTATTTAATTATTTTAATAGGTATTTACCATTTTGCCCCATTTTAATTGATTAAAAATATGGTCAAACTTAATTTTTGGGTCAACTGATGGAAAAATAGATGGAAACCATCCAAAATGGCCTTACATGCAATGGTTGAAAATGTTAGGGGTGACAGTTGCAACAAATCAAAGGTTTGTGCAAAGTCTGCTAATGTTTCAAAGGTTTGGAACTTTTGCTGCAATTATCCCTTAATTTTGGATAATTAACACGTAGGGCGTGTTCGGTAGAGATTAAAATCGGATTAAAATTGAAAAACTAGCCATTATTAATTATTATTGACTTTTATTAGACAAGTGAGACCCAATAACGGTTATATTTTCAATTTTCATTGGATTTTAAGTTGTACCGAACATGCCCATAATATCTCTATCTTTCATTATTATTTTGAAAAACGTCATTATCTTTCATTTTTGGACATTTTCACCTTAATTACACATTTGATTGCACAAAATATTATTTTTCATCCAATTTCTTAGTTAAGTGAAGGGTGTTTTCGTCATTTTCATCCAGTTTCTTAGTTAAGTGAAGGGTACTTTTGGCATTTTCCTCTTTACTCTCCATTTGAGATTTTCTCCTTTTTTTTTCTTTTTATGAAAACTAATCTTTAGTTTCTTCGGATATAAATACCCAAGAAAAGATTGAGGCTTCCGTAAGGAAAATGAAGAAAACAACGTGCTGTTCAAGATCAGGAAATATGTGAGAGTCTCAAAGAGATATGAAGAGGTAATAATCTCCAAGGGATTTTGACACTGTTAACCCGAAAAAATGAACTCAACAGATGTTGGGCCCACTCTTGCCGAGTCAAGTACAATTCCTACACGATCTTACCGAAATAACGATGCTAGATAGGAAGGAATGGATGCGAGAGGCACTTTGCGACGAGCGACAAAAATGTTCAAGCTCCAATGATGTGAAACAAGAGTGATCGCGCTAACAACGATCACCACGGGTAGAAGACCGGGATAACCTATATTATAACAAATGGGAATATGTGGAAACATCGATAAAGATGTACATTGAAACCACTATATTGTATATCGAAATTTGTGTTCAATAAACTTGTAAAGAACATGAATAAATATTCAAACAAGTATTCATATAAATTTCTTAAGAGTTCAAACGTACATTTCAAATGTAAGATTGCCAAAAGTCTAACCCTTCATTACTTACAAAGAGAACCCATTTATACTGCCTTGGCTAACGTAGTGATCGTTGGATCAGAACCATGTGGCCTCATCTCTTGAATTGGGACTTCACATCATTGTCTATTCATACAATTAATACATTGATAAGGGGTCAGCTGTTTTATAGGCTGATATACTGCAAATTTTTATTACAAGTGTTACATCAATCACATCTAAAAGATCTTTGAATTCGTCAGAAAATATAACATCAGCTTCCTGAACTTCGAATGACTTTGAGAGCCTCGGAAAGCTTCAGCCGAAGTTGTAGTAATTTGTCCTTGAGATAGTGGCTTAACATTGACCTCTGCCTTTTGATGAGAGGACTTGGGCCTTGTTTGATTTTCTTCATACTTCGACCTTGTGAATCTTCCTTCGAATTTCTGCCCACGTGGCATCTTTACTCTGAGCCTCAAAGGCGAGGTGTAACAATAGTCCCCTAAGTTTGGGCATGATTTGTATGTAATGCATGGACTTTGAAATAACTTGAGATAAAAATGTTTTTTTTTGTATGGGGATAGTTTTCACCATACCTCTATAGTTTAGAGACATACCCGATTAATGTAGACCCTCTACATGTGATAACTGAAGTGGTTCACTTGGTAGTCTTTTACTCTAGGGATTATCCTAGGAAGGATTACTAATGAGAAACAACTTTGAAGTTGTATCTTCGAAAGCGTCTTTACATATCCAAAGCACTAGCTGAGCTGGTTGAAGTGAAGGGAGTAAGACGCTCATAGTGTCTCAAAGGTGATTGCTACGAGGCGTTTTGTTTTTAACAAATTTGTGAAACACGAGGCGTCCTTAATTATGGTGCCTCAATGATTTGATGTCGTGGCACATTTCTAAGAAAAGACAGCTGAGGCGGTACAACTTCCAATACATGCAATCGTTGCCGCATTTAATGCGTAATGATGGTTGTCATCCACGTACCTTGTAAGTTCCAGAAGTAAGAGGATGTGTGTAACATACGTCCTAATCTGGGCCTTAGAAGACGAAGTGTTAGATGTGCTGAGTGGCTCAAATTTAAACTTCAATAGTAACTCAAGCACTAAAATTTTATCCAAGTGTTTAAAGGTCGTGTACCTTTGTAAATTTCTGAACTTAAGTACATTAATGTGTATGAGCTGAGGTTCTTTAGTACCTTATTTATAATTTGTACAAGCACAAGTAGTTTGTTTGCCTTTATTTTCCTAAGCATAGTGTTGAATGGTTCGCCTATATTGAGGCTTCCTTAACCACTTTATTTGTTAAAAGTAGGTGCCATGCTCTGTGAGTTCAAAAGTGGTCATCCTTGGGATCCATCCTTTTAGCAAAAAACAAATTTATTATGTTTCCCCTACATAAGGATGGTTCCTCCTTGCAGGAGCACCTCCAGGGCTTTTTGTCTTTTCGAAGGAAAATTCTAACTCATGATGAATATAACAAAAGTCATTTTTTATTGAATTTTAGACTGTATATACAAGATGTTTACATTATTGGTAATATTTGCGCAAATGTTTTACATTACGGATGAGGTTGTGCGTTTCCACCCATATTCTCAATTTTATACATTCCTGATTGAACCTCTTCATTGATGCGATAAGAACCCTTCCAGTTGGACCAAGGGTTCCTGAACCATGCTCATTAGAGGGTGGGAATATTTTTCGCAGTACCAGTTCATTCAAACAAAATGACTTCTTTTTTACCTTTGAATTGTAGTATCTAATCATTTTAATTTGATAAATGGCCAATCTGGTTTGAGAGTCGTCTCTTCTTTTTTCAAGGAGGCCGAGTCTACATCTTCTCATCTCATCATTATTTATTTCGTGGAAATATATTCGTCGAGGAGATGGGAGACCTACTTCAACATGGCTCATAGCCCCAGTCCCGTAGGCCATAGGGAATAGGGTTTCCCTCGTGGCAGTTTTGCTTATAGTTCGGATGGCCTAGAGTATCTGAGGTAACTCATTGACCCATGCACCTTTAGAGGCATCCAATTTCCTTTTCAATGTAAACTTAATAGTTTTGTTAACAACCTCAACTTGCCTGTTCGCTTGGGGATTGTATAGGGAGGAAAAATGATTCATGATGCCTAGTTCTTCGCACAAATTTCTGACCTTTTTGTTGTCAAACTGTCTACCATTGTCTGATACAATCGAGTGGGAAATTTTGAACCTGCAGATGATATTCTTCCTTAGAAACTTGAAAGTGTTGGCTTCAGTGATTTTGGCAAGTGGTTAGGCTCCTGCCCATTTGGTGAAGTAATCAATGGCGACAATCGCGAAGCTAGAGTTTCCTCTTTCTTTGGGAACAGGGCCAATAAAATAAATCTCCCATTTTACAAACGGCTAAGGGCTGGATACGACATTCAACTTTTGAGAAGGTTGTCTTTAGATAGAAGCGAAGCGTTGGCACTTGTCACATTTTCTAACGAATGTTGCGCATCCTTTTCCAAGGTAAGCCAGTAATATCCTTGTTTGAATACTTTTTGTGCTAGGGACCATCATCCAGTGTGGTTCCCACATACCCTTTCATGGGTTTTTCATAGTACATAATTTGTTTGCTCTTCTCCAATACACCTGAGTAGGGATAATGAAGACCACGTTTGTATAGTACATTATCTTGGAAGACGAAATGGGCAGCTCTCCTTCTGAGCTTTTAAGCTTCCTCTTTTCTAGGGGGTAGGGTTTGGTCCTTAAGGTATGATATGATTGCCTTCATCCAACGAGGATTGTCTTCAACCCACATTACAACCTTGTTTATGTCGATAGAAGGTCTGGAAAGATGTTCTATAGGCACAACTGTGAGCAGCTCGAAATCATGTCTGCTTGCTAATTTTGATAGTTCGTCGGCATGGACGTTCTTGGAGCGTTGGATTTGTACAGGCTCGAATCTTTCAAAGGATGGGATGAAACTCATAACCAATTCCAAGTATGCTGCCATAGACTTATCTCTAGCTGAGAAATTACTATGAACCTGACTTACTATTACTTGGGAGTCGCCGTTGATGACGAACCTTTTTACTTGCATTTTTTTTGCTAACATTAGGCCAGCTAGGAGTGTATTATATTCTTCTGCATTGTTGGTGGCTTTGAAACTGAATCTCACAACACAAGTAAGCTTATGCCCCTCTGGATTGACCAAGATAACCTATGTACCTGACCCTGTCTCTCCTAAGGATCCATCAACTAAGAGGTTCCAATTTGGAGGTTCGACAAGTTCCATCTCTTCTTCCATTTTCGAAATAGGAGTAATTCAGCCACAAATTCTGCTAACCCTGATCTTTGCTAGCTGTCCTTGGCCCAAAGATGATGTCAAACTCACTAAGTTCCACAACCCACTTAAGTAACCTCTCGAAAGCGTCAGGTTTCTGTAGTACTTGCTTGAGTGGGAAGTTTGTTAATGCGTGTGTACTATGGGCTTGGAAGTATGGTCTCAACTTTCTTGACGTCGTTACCAAAGAAAGAGCTAACTTTTACATGTATGGATAGCGTGTCTCTGCAGCCAAAAGTGCTTTACTAACGTAATAAACATGTAGTCGGTGGTTGCTTTCTTTTCTTATTAGGACCGAGCTGATAGTTTCAGAAGTCTCTGCTAAGTATAAGTGTAGTGGCTCATGATCCTTAGGTTTGGAAAGGAAGGGAGCCTGTCCTAAGTGCTTCTTCAGCTCTTGTAAAGGTACTTTGTACTCCTCTATCCATTGAAATTTGTTTCCTCCCTTGAGGACCTTAAACAAAGGTAAGCACTTGTGTGTTGCCTTGGAGACAAAAATGCTTTAAGGCTGCTACTCGTCCAGTGAGGCTCTGTACCTCTTTAAGTTTCTGAGGTGGCCTAATCTCAATTAAGGCTTTGACCTCGCTTCAATGCTTTTTTGGTTGATGATATAGCCTAGGAATTTTCCAGAGGAAACTCCAAAGGCAAATGTGATTGAGCTTCCTCCGATATCTTCTCAAAATTTGGAATGTCTCATTTAGGTGTTTAACATAATCCCCAACTTCTAGAATCTTCATCAGCATGTTGTCCACGTAGACCTCCATAATTTTCCCAATAAGGTCGGTGAACATTTTGTTGACAAGTCTTTGATAGGTCGCTCTGACATTTTTCAACCCAAAGGGCATGGGCTTATAGCAATAGAGTCTATTGACTATGATGAAGGAGGTATGCTCCTCATCTGCTGAGAACATGGGGATTTGGTTGTACACAGAGTACGCATCCATGAAGCTAAGAAGTTTGTGTCCTACAGTTGAATCCACAAGTTGGTCTATTCTGGGAAGTGGGAAGATGTCCTTAAGATAGGCTTGGTTTAAATTTTAAAAGTCTACACAAACCTTCCACTTTCCGCCATGCTTTTTTACCAATATCGGGTTAGAAACCCACTTTGGATACACCTATTCCCGAAAAAACCACAGTCAATCAGCTTTTAAACCCCGTCTTTTAAATCCTTATATCTTTCACGATTGAGGACTCTTCTCTTTTGCCTATGTGCTGCAACCTTTGAATCTATGTTTAAGTGGGGCGGCTGATCTTTGGATCAATGCTTATCATGTCACCATGTTTCCAAGTGAAAACATCGAGATTTTTTAGTAAGAAGTTTTTCAACTCATACTTTGCTTTTATGGGAATGTTTCTTCCCATCTGCAAGTGTTTGGAGGGATCCTATGGGTCTATAGGGAAGCTCTCAAGTTCCTCCATAGGTGTTGTTTGAGGTTTGCATTCAATGACTCGAGTTTCTAGTTCTTCCAAGCTAGCTACTTCTCTAGTAACCCTCCATTCTTCAAGGGCTCGTATGACTCCAAGGACCCTTCTTTAGGGGTATCGGTCATCTCGACGTCTTCTATTTTTTCAAGGGTACTCCATTGTTCAAGGAAGTCGTTCATGTCAAGGTCTATGACAATGACGTTAACGGTTCTCATTTCTACTTTCCTTAGAAAATTCGAGTAACATTCCCTAGCACTTTGCTGGTCACCTCGAACTGTGGTAATGCCATTTTCATTTGGAAATTTCACGTATACGTGGTAAATGGATGTGACAGCCCATAGCTTCTTCAAAGCTGGCCTTCGAAGTACTCCGTGATAAGCGGATCGATTATCAACTACAAAAAATTCCATGAAGTGGTGAGCGATCAAGTGTGTTGTCTCCATCTCTATTGCCAGAGTGATTTTACCCATTAGGATGATGCTATCTCATGTAAAGCCATACAAGGGAGAGCTAATTGGGGTCAACTCGTGGTCAACTTTCATTTTGTCAAAAGTGGTCCCAAAGATGATGTTAAACCAGCTTCTGATAAGTGTGTTTTATACACTTATTTGGGGTCCTAGAATATCAATATTTGGTAGTTCTTTTAAAAAAATATACCCTAAATTGTTGTATTTTATGTTATATAAGTAAAACTCAATGGTTGAATGAAAAATCGTAAGAAAGAATCAAAAATTGGTGAAATTGGCAAAATTCAAAGTTTGATAACCAAATTGGAAATATTCAATAGTTGATTCGAACGAAAGATGATACTTAAAGGATTTTTTAGAGACATTTGGATGGAATTAGAACTCAAAAAGGAATGGAATATGATCAAAATCAATTTTCAATCGCACAAGTTATATTCCATATTTTTAGTCGAATATTGAGACCCATTTTGGTATAGTAAATGTCCGAATTGGAAAAATTATATTTCAAGAAAAGTTGTATCCCTTTGAGCTAGATTTTCAACTCACTTTGAATCGTCTCAATCGGATATTGGGAGAGAAAGTTATGGCTAAAATACTGACTATTTCGCAGAGACAAAATCTGTGCGCAAAGGTAACTTTCCTTATTCGATTGGAACTCTTTTGAAAGTCAATTTGGACGTGATTTTCAACCAATATTCGACTCCTACAAATACATAACAGCATAATACATATTGGAGACCTCTCATGTACATATTATACTCCAATACTCATCAATTATTATCATCAAATGGGGAGAGTTCATATTTTTTTGAGAGAATTGTAGGAGACTTGAAAGAATTCAATCAAGTGAAGATTTAAACAAGATTTTTAGGCAAAGAAAAGAAGAAACGAGTGGAAATTCATCAAGAAACCATTGAAGAGATCCAAAATTTCAAGATTCATCTTCAACTTTTCAATTTATCAAAAATTCGGGTTATATCTTTTCACTTAAATATAATTTCTTATAATTTCGATATGTTAGGCTAATGTTATACATTGTTAGGATGAGATGAACCCTTGTTATGATATCTTTAGCTTTAAATTAATTATTTTGACTTTAATTTAATTTGATTTGATTTGTGGATGTTTATTATTGTTTTTATCGTTCTTTTAAATTGTTTGACCACCAATTGAATTGTTAGTGAATTTTATTGTTATTGAGAGAGACATAGGATTTAAACATATTATAATAGACATTGTAAAGTTCAATAGAGGGTAGAGATATACCTCTATACTTTATATGGTTTCAATATGTGTTCTAGCACTTGTTAATACATTTATCATGTTTGCATCTTTCATCGAGAGATAGAAGGGTCACATGATGTGAATAAATTTGATCGCTATCGAGAGAGACTTTCAATTAAATTAGGAGCATTAACCAATATAAATGATTTCAAAGTGTCACTTTAATTGTTACACTAAAAATGGAATAAGGGGGATTTGACATATTAACAATGCATCTCACACATTTGAAAAATACCTTTACATATTTTCATTAGTTTAATTGACAATTTAGGTGTTGGTGTAGAAAAAAATCACAAAATTTATTTGCGATTCGATTAAAGTTGCAATTAATTTTAACTCAATCAAGCACGTAGTTCTCGTGGGTTCGACACTCTATTCACTACTTTTTACTTGTTCACGATCCCGTTCACTTGCGGGAAATCAAACGATTAAGTTTTTGGTTCAATTGTCGGGGACTATTGTATTTAATTAGTTTTAATTAATTTTAGCTTTAATTTGAATTTTTATTGCTTATTTATTTTTAATTTGATTACTACTTTAATTAATTTTAGTTTTAACAATTTTTTTGTTATTTACTTTTCTTTGTTTTCCTTTTTATAACGTTTAACTAACCCTCTACAATTTTGTTCTATATTCTGTTGGTATTCTTTCTTTAAACTTTTCAGATATTTATGCATGATTATGACATTCGTAAAGTAACAAAATTGTTGCAATGACAAATATCTACATGGATTATCAAGATATACTTGGAAGATATTCAAGTTGTGAAAATTGTTACACGGCTCATTGTACTAGGAAATACTTATTCTCTTACACTAGTTTACACACGTTGAAACTTCTGAGATTTCAAAAATATATTATGTGTAGAAAACAAGCAATTGAAAAATCTGATGAAGAGTACATGCTCGTGAAAGATTTTGCACTTGACGATTGGGATGATGACATCAAACTTATAGGAGATGGTCCTCCCCTATTGAACGAGAAGGTACTTGCAAAGTAATTCAAAGAACTTGTCAAGTTGGATGAAAACGATATGCTTATGGGAGATTGCATGTACTGGGAAGGATTTCAACAATGTGGGTACAATCTATTCGAAGGAGTCAACATGACCGACTTCTCATTGTCCGTGGATCTAGATTGTGGATTGATGATTCAACCCGAAGATATATCGACTATGGAAGAAGAGATTAAAGAGAATGACGAGTTGATCACAACAGAATCAAATGAGGATGTGCAATCAATGAGAATGAAATCAACTCACATTTTTCTAACTTTATTGATTGTCCAAAAATTAATTTTGTGATTAAATCCGATGTAAGAGTAGAAGTCTACATAGTTGAAATTGAATCAGATGAAATGGAAAAGTCATATTACATCGACAAGGGTAAGGTAAAAGTTTGGAGACTAAATGAAAAGTGAATCAAAGCCAAACAAAGGAAAATGAGCGATACATCCAAAGCCTTCTTTAGATGCTCGTGATTCAATTGCCAAAGTCGAGTTAAATACTATAAAAAAAGCTCTTGTTGGAAGGTAACCCAATTTTCTAACCTTATTTATTTTGCTTTCTATATCGTATTGCATATAAATTTATTTTGATTATTAATTTGCATTAGATTTATGCACGTTTCAATTTATAGAGTATCACCATCTTATCATATTTCCCCTTAGGTCATTGAATTTATTGTTGGTTATTTCGATTGTTTTGGCTAAGTAACACATGTTCAAGGTTATTTGATCTTTAGTATTTGATTTGAACACTATGCAGGAACATGATATCGAGAAATATTCAAACCAACATAGACCAAGGGAAACGCATGACGAGAAAGATTGTTTAGCCGTCACACATAGTGCTCATATCTTTAACAACAAAGTTTGTAGAGTACATTCTTCCTTTTCCTTCTCGTCCCCTTATATTCTTATCGTTATGACACTGAAAACAATGTTGGTTTCAAGTTTGGGGGTGAAGAAAAAAACTTTTAATTTTTACTTTTCGTGTGTTTTGAGTGTTTGTGTGTTCATTTTTCGTTATTACTTTAGTATAATATAAAAATACAAAAAATCAAAAAAATTGAAAATTTTCAACACAAAAAAAATACAAAAAATATATTTTTTCTTTTTTTAGGATGTGTGCTTGTGCGGGTTAGATAGTTTGGCCGACAATGATGATTAAATTTGAGATTTGGTGTTGATTTATGAACTGTGGATATGATGCATGCTAGACTGATTGAGACTTTAACATTGCAAAACTTGATATTATAAGTGCACTATAATTAAGTTGGACATTGCGATGCTAAAAGTTTATTCACATAATTGAAAGGTTGATGTAGTTGGGTATAGATGCTTTTCCCAAATTATAATAAATTACTTATCTTTAGACCAAATTTAGCACAGTTTGGGTGATTTTTCTGTTGTAGGAAGATACAGTTATGGATAGGGATTCCACGTGTGAAAACTTTTGTGTGGATTGTCTTAGATAAACGGGATAAAATTTGGCAAAAATCTTAAGTTGGAGGTCGGCTTGCTTGAATATGTGTTTGATAAGGGGCATTGCACTATTCAAGGCATAAATTTTTTAAATGTGAAAATTCTTTTCGAAACATTTTTGACTTGGGTCATTAAGCCTATAAAGGTGTTTAAAACCTGGTGCCTAAAGTCATCTGATTTGAGAGTTATCGGCATAAAACCTATTACATGAGTCATTTAGAAAGTTTAAGAGAGAGAATGCAAAAAAAAAAAATACTTTTGAAAATTAGAAAAAGTAAGTGCTCGAAAAAAGAGAGCACTAAATGCCTTGGTTAAGCTCCAAATACTTGTTTGAGGGAATTTGATTTTTTATGAAGCATAATTAGCCTAATTTGAGTCTTGGAGGTCGAAATAATAAAAAAATTGGAGAATACTTGCTTATTGATGTGTTGACTTACAATTAGTAGAGTCCACCTGAACTAGAGAGGGTGATGATAATAATGAAAAATGTAACATTAGATTACATATTGGAAAAAGAGTGAAAAAAGAACAAATTTAGGGTGTGTGAATCATACGAGGGGTGAAATGATATATTTGATCACACAAGCTCGGAAATTGAATCAACTTGTAAATTCATGATTGTCTATTTATTTCTTCACATACACACACACACTTCAGTTTTGCATTGGAAGAGTAGATATTAGTTTGACATTGTGACTTTGAAACGGTTTGTAGATTCAGTACTGTAATTTCAAATATTAAGATAAAAAAGTAGATTGTCTAACCAAATATTTTAGCATACTTGTGTGTTTGTTGTTATTTAAGTTATAATTTTGTTTGAGAACAAACAAATATTTCAGTTTGGGGGTATTTGATAAGTGTATTTTATACACTTATTGGGGGTCCTAGAATATCGATGTTTGGTAGTTCTTTTGACAAAATATACCATAAATTGTTGTATTTATGTTGTATATGTAAAACTCAATGGTTGAACGAAAAATAGAAAGAGAGATGCGAAAATTGGTGAAAAAAGAGCAAAATCCAAAGTTTGAGAACTAAATTGGAAATATTCAATAGTTGATTCGAATAAAAGATGATATTTGAAATATTTTTAGAAGAAAATTATATGGAATTAGAACTCAGAAATGAATGGAATATGATCAAAATCAATTTCTAATCGCACAAGTTATATTCCATATTTTTAGACGAATATTGAGACCCATTTTGGCAAAGTAAAAGCCCGAATTGGAAATATTATATTTCAAGAAAGGTTGTCCCTTTGAGCTAGCTTTTCAATGCAGTTTGAATCATCTCAGTCGGATATCGGGAGAGAAAGTTATGGCTAAAATACTAACTATTGTGCAAAGACAAAAAAATTCACATGCGAAGACAACTTTTCTTATTCGATTGGAACTCTTTTGAAAGTCAATTTGGACGTGATTTTCAACTAATTTTATATACTTATTCGGGGTCCTAAAATATCGATATTTGGTAGTTCTTTAGACAAAATATACCATAAATTGTTATATTTATGTTATATAGGTAAAATTCAATGGTTGAACGAAAAATAGAAAAAAAAATGCGAAAATTGGTGAAAATGGCAAAATCCAAAGTTTGAGAACCAAATTGGAAATATTCAATAGTGATTCCGACAAAAGATGATATTTGAAATATTTTTAGGAGACAATTATATGGAATTAGAACTTAGAAATGAATGGAATATGATCAAACTCAATTTCTAATCGCACAAATTATATTCCATATTTTTATCCGAATATTGAGACCCATTTTGGAATAGTAAACACCCAAATTGGAAAAATTATATTTCAAGAAAGGTTGTATTCCTTTGAGCTAGTTTTTCAACGTACTTTGAATCGGCTCAATCAGATATCGGGAGAGAAAGTTACGGCTAAAATACTGACTATTGTGCAGAGATAAAAAATCTGTGCGCGAATGCAACTTTTCTTATTCGATTGGAACTCTTTTGGAAGTCAATTTGGACGTGATTTCAACTAATTTTATACAATTATTCGAGGTGCTAAAATATCAATATTTGGTAGTTCTTTAGACAAAATATACCATAAATTGCTATAATTATGTTACATAGGTAAAATTCAATGGTTGAACGAAAAATAGAAAGAAAGATGTGAAAAATGGTGAAAAATGGCAAAATCCAAAGTTTGAGAACCAAATTGGAAATATTCAATAGTTGATTCCGACAAAAGATGATATTTGAAAGATTTTTAGGAGACAATTATATGGAATTAGAACTCAGAAATGAATGGAATATGATCAAAATCAATTTCCAATAGCACAAGTTATATTCCAGATTTTTAAGCGAATATTGAGACCTATTTTGGCATAGTAAATGCCAGAATTAGAAATATTATATTTCAAGAAAGGTTGTATTCCTTTGAGCTAGCTTTTCAACGCACTTTGAATCGTCTCAATCGAATAGCGGGAGAGAAAGTTATGACTAAAATACTGACTATTGTGCAGAGAAAAAAAATTCGTGCGCGAAGACAACTTTTCTTATTCGATTGGAATTCTTTTGGAAGTCAATTTTGACGTGATTTTAACTAATTTTATACACTTATTCGGGGTCTTAAAATATCGATATTTGGTGGTTGTTTTGACAAAATATACCATAAATTGTTGTATTTATGTTACATACGTAAAACTCAATGGTTGAACGAAGAATCGAAAGAAAGATGCGAATATTGGTAAAAAATGGCAAAATTCAAAGTTTGAAAACCAAATTGGAAATATTCAATAGTTGGTTTGGACAAAAGATGATATTTGAAAGATTTTTAGGAGACAATTGGATGTAATTAGAACTAAAAAATGAATGGAATATGATCAAAATCAATATCCAATTGCACAAGTTATATTCCAAATTTTTAGCCGAATATTGAGACCCATTTTGGCATAGTAAATGCCCAAATTGGAAACATTATATTTCAAGAAAGGTTGTATCCCTTTGAGCTAGCTTTTCAATGCACTTTGAATCGTCTCAATCAGATATTAGGAGAGAAGTTATGGCTAAAATACTAACTATTGTGCAGAGACAAAAAAAATTGGCACGTGAAAGCAACTTTCCTTATTCGATTGGAACTCTTTTGGAAGTCAATTTGGACATGATTTTCAATCAATTTTTGACTCCTACAAATACATAACAGTGGAATGCATATTGGAGACCTCTCACATACATATTATAATCCAATGCTAATCAATTATTCATCGAATGAGGAGAATTCATATTTTTGTGAGAGAATTGAAGGAGACGTGGACACAGTTGGTCATTTCGTCAGTGAAAATGGTGAGTGGTGGTCATCGTCATTGGGGTCGTAGGATCTTTATGGTTCATCAGAATCTCCATCCATCTCCTGATGATTTTGGAGAGGTGGTTGGGAGGGTCTTGCCTCATTCATTGCTCAGTCTCTTCTTTCTCGTGGTATGCTGGTTCTTGTTCCTCATGGTATGCTGGTTCTTGTTCTTCATAGCGAAGAGGTTCCTGTCGCATATTTCCAGGCACAGGAGGAGGAGGAGCATGTTTGTTCCTAGGCATAGGGGTGAGTGAGTCGGTCTATTTCTAGGCAATCCCAAATTTATCCTATCAAAGACACTTGCTGACCTCTAAGGTCGATCTCCTGGTTTATAATTTGGAGGGAAGTTAAGTGGGGCCTCATAAGATTGTTCCAAGGCGTAGTTGGTTGACGTATCAACCTCAACCTCCCTCTCCTAGGGAGTTTCCATCCTGGTGTGATGGTATCCAGCTATTTGGCTTTGGGCTTATTCTTCTTCATGGTAATATCCTTGTGGGCCATAGAATGTATTTTTGGGGGCTGCGTATGGAGGAATAGGGTATCCCCGTCGTCTTTGCATGTTCATCAACATCTCATGCATGGCCATGTTCATTTCATGCATGGCCATGTTTTGTTGTGTTATATTTCTCATGTTGGCAGCCATTATGGCCATTTCTCTAGTGAGCCTACCTACGACCTTGCCTTCGCTTTTGGTCCTACCTCGTCTATGCAGTGAGGGTTGTGGGCGAGCGGCTGGAGCAGCTCGCGAAGGTTTTCCTTCTTCAGGGTGTTTCCTTGTCCTTCGAGGTTCACTTTCATCATTTGAACTCATTATTCACAAACACCATTCTTAACAGACTTATCCTTTCTTCAAGGTTTGAATAAGTATTGGATTCTGGGATTTTTTAACGGTTCTTTCTTCAAGAACTCCCTTTTTAAGGGTCGAAAGTATATAACGGTCCTTTCTTCAAGGACGCTCATTTTTCAAGGGTTAGAACTTTTCTTGCCAAACTATTCCTGGCTAGTTTTTCTCGACAAGTGTTTTCGTGGTTAAATATATGATTTTCCACAGACGGTGCCAGTCTGTTGACCCTAAAAATAAACTGAACAGATGTTGGGCCCATTCTTACCAAGTCAAGTACGATTCCTATACATTCTTACCAGAATAACGGCGGTAGATAGGAGGGAATGGACGCGAGAAGCACTTTGCGATGAGAGACAAAAATATTCAAGCTCCGACGATGTGAAACAAGAGTGATCGCGCTAACAATGATCACCGAGGTGGAAGATCAGGATAACCTATGTTATAACAAACGGGAATACGTGGAATCATTGATAAAGATGTACATTGAAGTCACTATATTGTATATCAAATTTTTTGTTCAATAAACTTGTAAAGAAGATGAATGAATATTCAAACAAGTATTCATATGAATTTCTTGAGAGTTCAAATGTACATTTCGAATGTATGATTGCCAAAAATCCAACACCTTATTACTTACAAAGAGCACCCATTTATACTGCCTTGGCTAACATGGTGATCGATCAGAACCACATGGCCTCACATCCTAAATTGGGGCTTCACATCATTGTCTATTCACACAATTAATAAATTGATAGGGGGTCAACCATTTTATACAATAGGCTAACACACTAACAAAATTTAATACAAGTGTTATATCAATTACTTTTAAAAAATCTTCAAATCTATCGCAAAAGATAGCATCAGCTCTATGAACTTCGGATGACTTTGAGAGCCTCAGTTGAAGTTGCAGTGCTTCATCCTTGAGGTAGTGGCTCAATATGGACCTCAGCCTTTTGATAAGAGGACTTGGGCCTTTGTTTGATTTCTTCATACTTCAACCTTGTGAATCTTCCTTCGACTTTCTGCCCATGTGACACCTTTACTCTGAGCCCCGGATGCAAGGCGTAACAGACTCCATTTGATTTTATAACAAAGTAGTATTTGCTATGTATCTTTAAGCCGTGCCTCACATGAGGGATTTTGAACTCAAGCTCCTAAGTATATTGAATATGACATTGCTTTCAATGTGGAGGAAAAGAAACACTTCAAAGTACCGAAGATCACTTGCAACCTGAACAATGCAGCTTGCAAATTGAAATCGAAAGATTATAAGCATAGAAGTTGTGTATAAAGATTTGCTTAGCTGGATAATCGATTTCTTTTAATTGTCTTTTCAAATTATGGATTTCATTTGTTTAATGAGGAAATTGTGTGAAAGTATTGGAACTCGATAGTACAAACGTAGGCAATTTACAGAAGGGCTCGAGCATACATGAACATGCCGATTTGGATTTGGTTGAATTTAATATTTTAGAGGAAGAAATAGAAGAGTAAATAGGTTTAAATGGGGAAGAAAGAGAAACAATGACGAAAATACCTTTTATTTAATAGATAAAATGGATGAAAAAGACATTTTGCGCAATCAAATGTGTAATTAAGGGTTTAAATGCCAAAAATGGAAGATATGAACGTTTTCCACAATAACAGTGAAATGTAGGAAAGTTATGTGCGAATTACCCGTTGATTTACCGATTAATCAAATTTAATGATAACTCTCCATTCAAAACAAGTCTACCACAATAGTTAAAGATTGAGGACTTCAAATTGGATGAAAGCCTAGTAGATTTGATTTTAGTAATGAAATGAAGAACTTGTTCTAATGATATTAGTTAATTAGTTTCTGAAGGAAGTTTTCTAAACAAACTTATTTTTAATAGAAGTCTATTCTTTTCACTTTGAGTAATTCTCAATCTCAACAAAATGAGGAGAAGCAAAAATAGAGTATATTCTTCTACCGGTCCTCGATCTTTAAAGCTTTGTGCCACATCATATCCTCAAACTTTTAAAATTGTGTGCACGATATTCTACTTGACAAAAATAATTTCTTTAGTGGGCAAAAGAACACGCAATGGGTGACTAATTGGTATAGCTGTTGAAATATAATTTTTCAGCATTTTGAATAATATTAATAATTGGGTATTGTCTTCTATTATGTAGGAATGTAGAATTTTCGTTTTGGATTATATATGTTCTAGATGACTTCGAAGAGAAGAAAAATTAATTTAGACAATTATACCAATTAGTCATTTACCACGTGTCCAACATGTGTTCTTTTGTCGTCCGAATAAACGGTTTCTATTGGGTTAGAATATCGCGTGCACATTTTTAAAAGGGTGACAATATCGAGTAGCTCAAATGGAAGGTTTGGAAAATGGAGGGGATAAATGGAATTACGGAAAGCTTGGGGACTCTAGAAGAATTTAGGTAGAAAAATAATTAAGAATTGGGCAATGTTGCCAGTATGAACTGAAATAGTGAAACCCCACGTCAAAGGACTAAAGAAAACCATCGCATTCTCACTCAACTCTCTCCATCAGTTACCCCAACACCATACATGTATTTTTCAAACAAATAAACGAACCATAAACTCTTGTGGAGGCTTCTGCTGCCGTTTCAATCCCAAAACCACTCTACAATTGCCCCGATCACGTCCCCTACCAAACTTGATAAACTTCTTGTATAAAAAATGATGTTTATTTGTAGGAATAATTACAACCATGGTCACCAATCTTTCAAATTTTTTGCAAGTTTTACCATAACATATCATTTGTTGCACCCGTGGTTCCAAACTTTTCAATTGCACGCGACTGAAAAATAAATAGATGGAATCCATCCAAATGTCCGTTTGTTGACGAAGAAAACTGATCTTGACTTCATTTTAATCAATTTTGAAAGGGTATATATTTACACACTTTTTTAAGTTTTTATGTGAAAATATATAAAATTACCATTTTGCCATTTTAAAATTGATTAAAATGTGATCAAAATCAATTTTCTTGACCAACTAACGAACATATGGATGGATTCCATCCATTTATCCTTTAGTTGCACGCAATTGAAAGATGGGAGATTTTCATAAATGCCACTGGATTTGAAAATGCACAAAAAATTTGGATGTGCACTAAATTTGTTCAAAAATGTCACTTTTTTGTTGTCAAAGGTCCAAACTACCCTTGATGTTACCTTTGTAAGAACAATTAATGCTTGATTGGAATACCATTAATGATTTGATGTGATGATTACATTTTGATTATTTTATTCATTTTTTATATGTACATTTAGAGAAAAAAACGTATTTTC
Organism: Fraxinus excelsior; assembly: GCA_019097785.1. NCBI lineage: Eukaryota > Viridiplantae > Streptophyta > Magnoliopsida > Lamiales > Oleaceae > Fraxinus > Fraxinus excelsior. The sequence continues at coordinate 18,241,296 of CM032637.1, forward strand.
TTCCAAAAAATAAGTAAAAGAAATTCAAAACCTATTAATGTTCCCAAACCCTAAGTCCTACATCCTCCTTCATTAACGCATAGTTTCTTCCAATAACTTCATCTTCTTCATTCATTCTTCAAGAACACATGAGTATTTAATTGATCATCAATTTGAAGAGGTTAGCTATTACAAATTGTTTGTAATTTCATCTCTTAACTCATTATTTCGTAAATGTTAAATACAACATGATGATAATAAACTATTACTCGTTGATTTCTTTGGTTTTTTAAATTTGTTTTTATAGTAAAAATATTTGGAATCGTTCATTAAATGTAATCGATTACATATTTAATGGAGCATTGACGTATTTATTTTGAAAATACATTGTGTTGCTGAATGAGAATTGATTATCACCATTAATGTTCTACATTAATGTCCTAAAAATTTCTACAGTAACTGTTTTGAAACGAACTGGATTGTTCGTACTTAACTGGTTGAATATAGTGATTCAAACCATCAGACCCCGACAGTTAAACTGTCAATTCGACAGTTTACAAACTGTCGGGATACACAATTCAACTGTCGATTTCGACACTTGAGAACTGTTGAAAATCTTGATTAGTAGTTTTCCACATTTGATGGTATTCAATGCCGATATATTGATTGTTCAGACTTCTTACAGTTGCAATCCCAACATTTCAGGTATGAGTGATGATTTGAGATTCATCGTCTCTTACGGAGAAATTTCGTAAATGTGGACGACGAATGGAAGTGGAGATGGAACAAAACCACTTCCATTTTAGTGCCGAGCCGGACTTGCTTTACGGTTGAAGGAAAAACTTGGTATTGTCGATCCCCCGTAGTGAAATTGAAATCAAGTTCAGAGTCTTGAACTTGAATATACCTCCTGCTGAAATACGCGAAGACGAAGAGCTCAGTTGGTACATATCGGTTCATAAGGAAACTGCAATCTGCGTGATATTAACACTATGTGCAGGATAATTGGTGTGATGTTAACAGTACTTGAAGTGTACTTAAATTTATAATTACAATTTACTCCATAATTAATTACCATTGCATTTGTTACACGATAAGTTGTAGATGCGAATGACATTTTAAGTAATAAGTTATTTTTCTCAATGTCATTATTTTCATAATATACGATTGAATTCTCATTGCTGTACTTACGAGGTCTACCTATCCGTTATGACTCGTAATTCAAACAATCTATAGTTACCTAAGTGGACCATAAAGTAATCGCTGCAACAAAAATGATGGTATTCAATGTTAATGTACGGATAATGCACTGTTTGCCATATGTGACGAAATGTCTGAAACAATTCATAAAATTACAGCAATTTCTAAATAAACTTAAATACAAAATTTAATGTGCTATTAACCAGGATCAACATTACAAAACTATCTTCCACGCATATTCGTGAAGAAGAGGAGCAATGTGCAGTTCCAACTTACGAGTTGCTCTCAAATGTCTGAAACATAATAGTCGTCTGGATGAGCTGGGCAGCGAATTGGATGTCTGGAACGTCGGCCAAGAAGCCAAGGGACGACTCGCGGAAGTCGTGGCGCTATCGTTATTCAAAGTGCTCCAACACCCTTTGTATGTACTTGAGGTTACTTCGCTGGGATATGCGTGCACGCAACCTTGCGTCTTCTGGAACTAAGAATTCGAACTTCATGGACTCTGCAATGAATAAGAAGGCGAAAGGGTCAGCTAATCACATGTCATAAATGTCGAAGCCAATACACACAGATACAAACAAATAGTAATCAACATATGTATGTCAATCATATAACGACATGAAACTACTAACCCAATGCAACATGAACAATCTGTAAAGGACATGTGACGAAGATTTAACAAGAAATAGAACATATGTGCTTCACATTATTTCATAAGGCAGCCATCCGCCCAGAATTACTCCGTCTAACTGTTGGGATCGACAGTTGACCTATTCCAAATTTACTCAACTGTCGAGAATGTCTGAGGCTTACTGTCGGGAACGATAGTTCGCATATCCCTATTTTACCCAACTGTTGAGAACGATTGTAGCTAACTGTCGAGACGACAGAACACATGTTTACAAGTCACTCATATGCAGATAATTTTCTAAGGTAAACCATTGCACACAAAGTGTTGACACATACCAACATGGTAGAAGGTTTACAAGCAGGTGTGATTTACATTCAAAAACCCTAATTTAAAATCTCTTGAAGCAAATAACAATTAAACTACAAATAAAATTTGATTAATTAATTCATCAATACAACATCACAATGTAAAAGATGAAAATGAATGATACTGAACTTTGATTAATTAATTCATCAATACAACATCAAAAACTAGTAGAATATAACAACAAATATATTGAAAATTGAAATATGAAAGAAATATCAGAGGAAAAGACAACCCATATTAAAGAACATAAAAACAAAAATAAAGTAGCAAAAACAGAGACCCAAATCCAAATTAACCCCAATTTCCATTTTATATAACAAAAAGGCAAAAACCCATAAAAAAAAAAAGAGAGTAATTAAACATACATGTAATATGAGATATGCTTCTTTAGACTCATGAACACTGAATTCAGGAGCCCTCATGTACATGATTTCACCATCAGATTTTGCACCAAAATCTCCATTATTTTCTACAGATAAAACTCATTCCCACATTGAAATCGACTCCACAGCTTTCAATATTTTCTAGTATTTTTTTCCCCACATTCTCTCCTTGTTGCAAATCCATATTTCTTCCCATTGCAATATGTCCTCCACACTCAACAGTAGAATCGCATTAGCAGGCTGAATTGTAAGAGGGCGGAAGCTGAATTGCAGGCTCGAGGTTTATAACTTTTGCAGAAGGGTTTTCCAAGGTTTCTTCAAATGAATTTTGTAGAGGTTTTGCTACGTGAGTGTCTAGGTCTAAATGCAAAAAAAATGAATATGATTTCCCCCAATTTTTTTTTCCTTGTTTTGATATTTTGGTTATGACAACTTGTACAAGTTCTATATGTAGTCAAATCTCAATTAATGCAAGATATGTTAGGTATTTAAATTATGCAGAGGGGTAAAAATGTTCAATTTTGACAATCTTGCAACTAATTTAAAAAGGTGACATTTTGGTAATTACATGATAGCAAAATGACATCTAGTGTAATTTCCTCTTGAAAGATTTGGGATATTGGATGCAATAAATGAAAGATTAGGGTAAAACCAACAAAGATTTGAAAGATTTGGGATTATGACCACAATTAATCCTTATTTTTATATTTATTCATTTATGGTCCAAATTTTCTTTTTAACTGCAAGAAAATATTAAAAATATTTGCACAATTTTTATAAATGAATGTTTTCAACCTTGAACTTGAGTCTTTTATTATATATATAATTGTTAAAGATCGATCACTTAAATCCATATTAATCTAACATGCCTTAATGCATATAAACTAGTAGACTCGATTAAGAAGATGTAAATTGAATTTTGGCTTATTGGTGCAAAATCTTCCCGATCTTTGACCATATTTCGCAATACTCACTCATCATTTCAGATTGACAGAAAATTCTCCTACACGACCTTTTAAATGCGCAAAACCCCCTGCCGCCCATCCCATTACTATTGCCGTTAAATCTACTTAAACAAGGTCAAAATGAGAAATTTAAAAGACAATACAATTTTTTCATGCTCCTCCACTATTTTCTTCCCCATTCCGCATAACCACCCCACCCTAGCCCAACTCAACTAGTAACCCTAATGATGCCTCTTGCTAAATAAGAATATGCATCTTACTAGAGAAGTTTCCCTTTATACTGGAAATCATTTTTTTGTTTTTTTAATTTCACATTATATACTCAGGGACCATAATATAGTCATCCCAAATGGTGTAGGAGAATGAAAATACTGTATTACCTTTTTAAAATTATTCATTTTGATCATCTTTAAGTGGATTTAATGGCGGCAGTAACAAGGATAGATGACAGGGGCGTCTTGCGCACTTTAAAATGTCATCTAAGGGGATTTCCGCCAATCTAAAAGGATATAGAATATTCCACAATATTGTCAAACGTCACGAGGTTTTGCACCAATAAACCTTCACTTTTGATTCTCTGGAGACTTCAATCACTGCTCTAGTAAACTAGGCCTCTATCAAAGCAGATTTTAGGATGATACATCAATTTTTCGATTCGACAATTTTTGAGATCAATAATACAATCACAATTTTTGTAATTTATAAAAATTGACAAGTCTTAAACTAAATCTTTTATAAAGTCGCACTAATCATCATATCTATTATTCTTAGGAAAACTACACAAATTTATTAAGTTCCGATTTGGCCTTCATTTTTTTAAAAATATTATTTTTTCTAGTTCATTTTTATTATATATTTCATGAAAATAAACTTTTCAAGTTTCAATCATACCTTTCATAAACTTTTATCGAAATCAAACATCACAATTTATAGATTTGCTTACCAATATATAATGTGAAGAAATTTGACTAAATCATAATCTCACCAACCAAATAAAAAAAAATTCTTCCAATTTATCTTTGCCATTAATTCACGTTACATCAGTACAACCGATCGAATGTTTGAAGAAATTCTGACAATTTTAATTTAATTTATCATCATCCCACCAATTTATAATTTTTTTTTATTAATATATAATAATGGTCAACAAGCATTTTCCTAAACGTATCCCACTCCCGAGCCTCCCTTACTAGCATCAACGTGAAAACTTGTTAACAATAATCCAATACGGAAATGTGAACCAAAAGCAAAACAAAGACATATATTCCAACCTTTTTTTTTTGTTTTTTTTTCCTCCCTCTGCTCTGTGCCGTGTGTCTTTTTATTTGCTGTTTGAAGTGTGCTGTGAAGTCGGATGAACTGAAGTGGGGATGTTGCAGAGGTGTTTGGAAGATCAGTACTGTTTGTGGTTGAATCTATCTGTATACGACTGTGTAGACGAGGGTGAAAATGAAAATGTAGAACAAGAAAATGGGGCTGGTTTTGAATGTTTTGAAAGTACAGGTCCTTAGGATGAAATTTGATAGTCTTTTGTTTATTTTATTTTCTTTTTAATTTCGGTATGTGTACTATGCCCCTGTTTGATGTCTATTATTTATCAAAATAAGTTTTGTAATCACAAATTTTTAGGAGGATGTGTGATTAAAAAGTAAAAAAAAAAAAATTAATTTTACGTACAAAATATTTTGCTGTAAGAATATATGATTAAAAATAAATTTAAGAAAAATAAATTTTGAAATAATGGAAATCAACCTTGCAAGTGAAGCTTTGACTTTGTACGGAATGTCTATTATACTCCTACTTCAATTTAAAAAAAAAAAACACAATGTTTTTTCTTCTTGAGTCCATGTTTGGTGTAGATTAAAAATTGATAAAAATTCAGTTAAGTTAATAATTAATTCAACCACATATTTTATTCAACTACAAAATTCATCAATTTTTATCAAAAATTACTAAAAATGATTTTTATCTACACCAAATAGGGACTAAACTAAACTAAACTAAACTAAACCCATCCACACTAACCTCGGACAATAACTCTTCGTAAGTCTAATTCATATTTCTTTCAGTGAGTTAAATGTTTTAATACGTTGCACTCCATCACTCGTTAAAATGGTTTTGAGTATTTACTGAATTTTAACACGTTGCACTCCATCACTCGTTATGATTTATTAGTCACCGAATATAAAATACTTTCGAGTGATCGCTAAAATTTAATATAATGTACTCCATCACTTACACACTATTTCATTTACGTAAACCTCAAGACCCTCAAGTTTGGATCAATTTAGAGGTTGTGTAGCCAAACACGTTAAGGAGCATACAATTCAAACTCCCATGTTACAAGAGAAATAGAAAAAGAAAATCTCAATTTTTGGATGGACATTGGACAAAATGGCATAAATTACAAGAAAATAGAATATATTTTTTTTCACGTTCAAATGACGAAAAATAAAGAATAATACTATATAACATCAGTTTAGATGGCTAAATTTGATAGATTCAAATAAATATATCATATAACATTACATTTAAGTGAATATATCATTTAATGCTATATAATTCTCAATTAAACTAGTGTTTGACACTAATGCCGTCGAATTACATTACTGAAAAATAAATATAAGAAAAAAAAAGAGATGAGAAAAACGATTATCTTTTCATACAATTTCATGTCTGTTTTGAAAATTCAAGTGCATATAATATGAGCACCGAGGTTATAATTTTTGCAAAAAATAATTTCACGGGACTAAAACTATGATTCATTGAAAAATAATTTCAACGCTTGAAATAATTTACACGCAACAAAAATTTCGTTCACAAAACTATGATAAACATGGTCCCAAAGCACGCACACAATGAAAGTGGGCTAAGAAAAGGACATCTGTTGGGGGCGCTATGTCCCCACGGACCCCCACCAATAGGGAGGCACCATGTGGCGGCTCCTAAGGTCTAGGCACATGTGCACCTGGCCATGCAAATTTATTCTAAGAAAAGTAGTCCAACTTAATTTGTGGCTCACCTTTCATACACCATTTATGGGCATGTCCCCCTTTTTATTTATTTCTTTTTCTTGCCATTAAAGGCAAACTCAAGGAAAGAAGTTTGCACACAATTGGTTAGGTGAAGGATGAGATCAAGGGAGAAATTATGAGCAGATAAATATATAGGTATAAAACGAGATAGATTGCGTTATTCTATTTGAAAGAAAAGACTAAATTCGAGTCAGATCGGTTGTGGAAGATTTTACATAGATACAAAGAAACATATAAAACATTTAATGTCATGTTACATATATTCCCAAAAAAGAAAAAGAAGCAAAGGCCGAGTTAGACCACCATTAGTTAGACTCGAGATGACTAAATCGTTCCAAAGTTGTAAAGATGAATAAGATTGTCCAAATTCAGACGGCCACTAAATAGAAGATCATATTAAACTTACTTAGATCGTACTGGAAGGTCTATTATTGACAAAATAAAAAAACAAATGCAAATTTTTCTTAAGTTAGAATGAAATGACCTAACGTGTGCCATGTTGGGTTTAGAAATTGGAGCGTGCAATATATTTCGCTATAAATTTGTATCGAGTATGGAGTTGAGGATATCGCAACACAAATCCCAGAATTTGAATAATATTTTGTACACGTAGATTAATTGTTTTAATATATAATTATTCAGTCCAATCCCTTTCTGGTAAAGTACTAGAAGCAATACATATAGTGCTTTCACTATAGGTCACTCAACTTACAAGTTTGTTTCAAAATGGTCACTTCAAATTACTTATATTTATGTACTTTAATCACATAACTTACATTTTATTTCAATTCACTATCCTGTTTATAAACCTTACCTTATGCTTTTGCTAGCTTGAATCTTTGTTTAATTTACTATGTTTTTTCAATTGATTGTTTATGTGAGGTGGCTAAATATGGTTCGATTTGTTACACGACCAACATAATTCATGACTGGATGAAGTAAAATTTATGACTTAGTTAACAAACGGGTAAAATATTTCTGTATATATCATTTATTAATGTGCAATGTTATTATTTTAAGATGAGAAAAAAAAAGTGTAGAATTGGTATTCTTTCCCTCTTCAAGAATATTGCAATGTGAAGATATAAGTTATGTCATGAATTATGTGGACAGGGTTATGGCATCTGTCATTTTTTGTAATGTTTACATGCCAAATGATTTAGTTAAAAACAAAATCTCAGATGAATGATGAAATTGAAACAAATTCAAGATGCACCATGGAATTTACAGAGGGTCTAAGGATCAATTCAAGGTTACAATTTCTATAGGATCAATTCAAGGTTACAATTTCTATCACTTTTCATAACCGTTAAAGACGGAATGGTCAATTGAACAAAAATAAAATTGAAGTAAATTAAAGTTAAATGACCAAATTGAAATGAACATATGAATTAGATAACCTCGAATGAAATTTCTCCAAGAGAGAAAAGGTGAGAAGAACTCTGTAGTCCTCTCAGTAGATTCTTGGACTGCAACAAGAAATCTCCTGAAAAACAAAAAAAAAATTGAAAATTCGAAAGAAATTTTATTAAAATAAGAAAAAAAGGGAAATTAATTCACCAGATGCAACCGGCAAGTGGTGGTGGGAGCAGTGAACTGAGTCGAAGCGGTGGCGGTGGACTCGCCCGGTTCCGCTCAGCTCCGGCGACCTGGTTAGAAGCTTTACTCGAATCTGACGAAGAACCTTCTGAGGTTGTTTTAGACCCACCTTTATTGTCATCCTCCAAACCACCACCAGTTCCACCTCACTCCGCCACTAGCAATGCCACCGCCACTAGCCGTTTCGACACCGATCTAAGTTTATTGGAAACCCTAAGTGGTGGGCCGTCCCATGGGTTAAGCAATTTTCTGAGGCAAAACAGTTCTCCGGCTGAGTTTTTATCCCAAATTAATTCCGATGGCTACTTTTCGAGTTTTGGGATTCCGGATTATACATCGCCTTCCTCAGTAAATGTTTCTTCGGGGAAATGGGCTCTTGAGGCTGAGGATGCAGACAAGAGTACACCCAAGTTATCTTCTTCTTCTCTGCAGGTAACTGCTATACTGTTACATCATGTTGTTTGTTGAATTTTGTTTTCACATTTATTTGTAAGTTTTGAAGTAATATTATGAATGAGAAACAATCGAAATTTCAAACATTTGATGTTTACTCTAAACTTGCTTCTTTATTATGTTCATTTTTAACCTTTCGGATTCATATGGAAGTATAAATTCGCACTTCCCGCTTCCCCTGTGATTTTGAAGGGATGTCGCAGTCTGACGCTTTTCGAGTAATCAACATAGATGATGTTTGGCGGCGTTTCAAAGCTGGAAAAAGCAGTTAAAAGCTGGTTCTTGAGCACCGCCAAACATGCTGATAAAGCTAGAAGGTTACAAGGCAATCAGGGAAGTTGGGGCCTGGGGGGAACCATGGCAGATGGCACACATTGCTGCAAAGTACCTGTGACCTAGACAAAATGAAAAAAAAAAAAAAAAGCCTCTCTCCAAACTTTGTGGAAGGAGGCCACTCTTCGAAATTCAACAACAATAAAAATCCAGTAACACCTTTCTTGAGTAGTGATGAAAAATTTAACATCATGGTGGTCTCGTATTTGCATTCCAATCTTGTGAGACATGCTACTGACAAAATTGACTGACCTTTATGTCCTACTAGATATCCAATCTATTAAACTCAGTTATTTCAGTCAGATATGCCCGCGCTGCAGAATGAAGCTACATGCTTAATTAATATTAATACTCTAGAAAAAGAGTAGTAGACTAAAAATGGGAATTCCTAAGTTTAAATTGAACTTTGATATGGAGGTCATTCTTTATACTTTATAAACTTTAAAAAAGTCAATTGACCAAAATATATAAATGGTCCTTTTTCATTTGAACAAAATCCTGAGGGAATTCTTGAAGTTTCACTGTTGTACGGATATGTGTAAATGTGAAAAGAAGGAATATAATCCGTATTTACAATTATTTCTTCCAATCACGTGGATCTGAAATCGTGATGCCTGGCGAAGTTGTTGTCATGTGTAAATGACTTATGGTTTTCTATAACTCCAACTAGGATTTTGCACATGTTCATAGGTGTGTATAACAGCTTGATGAAAATTATAAACTTGTTTGATCGACAACGATTGCTTTGGTTTTTCTTCGTGCATTCATGATAGATAGTATGTGCATTTAATTGAACTTCTTCTTCTCCCTTTTTTTTTGGGTATGTGTAGAGAGGGGATAAAGGTGTGCTTTTACACAGTGGACTGAGCGGGTCATTCGATGCTGAAACAGAAAAGCTTTTAGAGGACTCAGTCATGTGTAGGACTCGAGCAAAGCGTGGCTGTGCTACCCATCCTCGTAGCATTGCTGAGAGGGTATAATGTTTTCCTTTTTGGTTGTTAGCTGCATTATCAATTTTCAAGCTGAAATATGCCCAAGTCTTCTTTTTTCCTTTGGCAATCAGGTACGGAGAACACGAATTAGTGACCGCATAAGGAAGCTTCAAGAACTTGTTCCCAATATGGATAAGGTAAATTGATTATGGAATCTTCTTGTATTCCATTTTGATTTGAAATTATCAATAAATCTTGGAGGTAATATAAATCTAGTACTGGTGATGGGTTTGTTTTTCTTTGATGATAAATTGATATTTACATTCTTGAAAATATTTTGTCACATCTGTTCTGGCTAAAATCATGCAAAGCAAAGCTATTGAAAGTTTCAATTGACCCGACAATCTTTCCCTTTTCCTACGTCGAATATCTGATGTAAACTAGTCGCTTCTTGGCAGCAGTAACCATAATAAAGAAGATTACTTATGAAAGAAACCTGAGAATCTAAGGCCTAAACTTTTTAGAATGATGCTAATGGAATCTCAACATTAGAAGTTGTACAGTTGCAGATAGAAGATTTGATCAACTACTAGTACTTATAGATTGAGTTATTAGATAAATCTCAAATGTATTATCATAATGACCGCAAAGGATTTTGAAATGCACTAATTGAGAACTTCCTACTTCATCATGGATCGACTATTAATAAATCTAAATGCTAATCCTAATTAGAGGACCCCGAATTTGCTGAGAAACCATTAGTGATAAGGACACTGTAAAATATATGAATAATTAATGATATAAAACTAGACTATATGTATGTGAGAAGTCTGCTCGGAATTCCAAAATTCCCTTTTTGTAGTTAGTTATTCTTAGAAGTTTTTTTTGCTTGCATCTCTCTCTCTCCACACAGACACACACAAATTTGACTCTGATTCTGTAATGGAATATATATTTGTTGTAATACTTGAAGAGTTAATAGTGTCACAAATCTAATGGTTCAGTGTGCTGGAAACTTAAAATATGAGCCTGGGCCATCTTATCATGCTATAATTGATTTCTGGTGTGGCCTTGTTCTCTTAGAAATCTGGCTTTTGATCACATATATGATTTACATTATCTTTACATGTTAAAATATCTACGCTTGTTTAAATTTTACAATTCTATTATTGTGACGATAATTGTTTTGGCGCTTTTGTGGTGATTGTTGTGTTTGGGGGGGGGGGGGGGGGGTGTAAATTGGTGTGGTTTGGAGGATCCTCTCATACCCATGTATGGTCTCATATGAATAATACACTGAGTTTTGCTTGTGGTTATATTGAGGTAAATCGGAGTGGTTTGGAGGATCCTCTTATACCCATGAATGGTCTCATATGAATAATACACTGAGTTTTGCTTGTGGTTATATAGATGGTTTTGGCATATACTTACTAATTGGCTGTTTGTAATTTCATAGGAATACGAAAGTAGCCCGTCAAGTTTAATATGATACTTCTTAATATTCTTTTTAAAGAAATCAAACTAACGCTCTCTACTGCTTGGAAATTCATATCTATCTATCTATCTATCTATCTGTACAAGAGCTCAAAGTCATCGTGAAAGGTCAAGGTTGCCATTCTCCTGGTAATGGTGTTGATCCCATCCTTTAGATGCAAAATAATCAACAACCTGGTTTCCCTCACAATAAGTACGTGAGAAAGTATCACGAGCAGTAGATAGGTGTTTGATGTGTCTAAGAACGATTTGAATCACTCAAGGTCTGCCACCTTATACGATAAGAATCCTTGGACCTTCTTTGGTCCTTTAAAATTTTTTAGGCCAGACAAAAGCCGTTATGTACAATTTTTGTGATGAATACAACCTATTCTTTTTCTAGTTTCTTAATGATGAGTTGTCCCATGCATACATTTTAATTTTCAATTTATTTGGTGATTTGCTTTGTCACTATTGTTGAATATGTGTATGTGCTTCATAATTTTGACATGGAAAACTTTTGCTTTTGTTTATGCAGCAAACTAATACAGCTGACATGTTAGATGAAGCTGTAGAGTATGTCAAGTTCTTGCAAAACCAGATCCAGGTTCTTTGCGTTGACTTTAATAATTTGAAAATTATGTTTTTTATGTCTTTCCATCTGATGTTATCCAACTTGGGTCTGGAAGCTCATTCTATTTATGATATGGTGAAAGAAATGTTACTGACATATTCTAGATTGAAGAACCTACTAAATGAGAATGTTATAGGTGGCAAATGAAAAGAGATTTTGCAATTATCCAAACTTGTTATGTTCGTATATGATATAATTTTTGTAATGAAACTGGGTTCATGTTTTATTTATATGCAGATGAATCACAGTATCTTGCTTCTTGAAGTGATCAAGTTCTGCATTCATAATTTTAGATCAAAGAAACAGTTGAAACTTATTTTTGAACTCGAGTCACTGGGGAACCAACTTGAAAATATGTTTGATTATGAAAATTATTTACCAGACTTGATTTTATTGAACAGAATTTATAAGTAGGCTAAGTGATTTGAGAAGGGAAATAGGAATGATGATCCACCATGAAGACCGAGAACTAGAAGAATGATATTTTATAAGCATGTTTTGCTATGCTTAAGAGGAAGTAAAAATTACTTTTGTCTTGTTTTACAAACATCATTTAAAATTTTTTAACTAATAGAACTTGCTTTACTTGAAAATTAACTTTTAGCCTTTGTTTGGGTCTCATTTTCTTTTACTGAAATTTTGCTTTTGAAGAAATGAGTGGTGAATAAGTGAGTAGTACTTGTTGTTCCTACGAAATGTGTGATTAAAATTAATGTATGACTTTGAAAAGTTAAATTTAAGGAAAAGAAAATGAAACCCAAACAAAGGCTTAAGCTCAGCCAAGGCAAGGACAATCAAACTTTTGACTAAATTTTTACCTTCAGTTTTCCTTGTTTGATCTTCTTTTCTTTCAGTAAAGTTGACCGCTTTGAATGACAGAACACCTTTAGTTATTGATTTATGAACGTGAGAGTGATTGACAAAGAAAACTGAAACACAGGCTGAACATGAAATTAGATAGTTTGATTTTATAATTCTTTTCTCAAGTGATTGATTTTCCTGTAAGAAAGGTGGCTTGAAGTTATAAATATGCGATGGCAGTCATTGATCGGTACAATTAAAATAGTTATATTTTTCTTCTTCGATTAGTACTATTCAGCTGATTGATACGTATCTTAATGGTGCAGGAACTCCTGGAGCATCAAAAGAACTGCAAATGCTCAATAAAAGATTGAAGGGAGGAATGAGCAGGAAGATGGTACTCACATCTGCAATTAATTGTCAGTATCTTTCCTATTCCTCTAAATTGTATTATGTAGATGTTTGCTCTTTGAAAGAGCATTCTTGTTGTAGCATCAGAAATTATCAGTTACTGCTTCTAGTGTGCCCTTTGTTGTTGTAGTAAAATAATGGGTAAATTAAGTCCCCTTTTAAATGCTTTTCACCATAGGAATAATATTTCGAGGCAATTTCGGATCTGAACTTGCACCTTTGCCCGTTATTATGAGTTCAGAGTTTCCCGCGATCATACTCTTCTTGTTTTAGTTGTGCTTAAGATGAGATGATTATTTGAAATAAAGCTAGCCGGGATATATCATTCATATCCTGGATAATTCTGTATAGTCTACTCCAAAATGAAATGTTCCTAGAAATTCTTGATCCCATTCGACCATTTTGTATATCTATATTAAGGAAAAAAGAAAGAGTTCCTCGAGGACTTTCATGGCTTTCCTTTCCCCATCTTCTCTGTGTTGTCAAAATGGGCTGGTCGCCAATGGACTGAAAATCAATAAAAAATGAAAAAAAAAAAAGAAAAAGAAAAAGAAAAAGAAAATTGATTTCTGCCTGTTGATATTTTAAGAAAAAGAAAATCTTATGAATCATTGTACATTTCAATTTGAATTAGGGATTCCGTGTACAACTATAAGTGGTCCTTAACTACATATCTATCCGATCGCATATGCATTATCTTTGTCTTTATGAGTGGGTCTGCTTTAATGAACGGGTTTGTGTTGGGTTCGATTGTCCAACCTGACGACAATAATGGCCGCCCTAGTTAAAAGAAAAAAAAATAAAATTGAAAAGCTAAAAGTAAATTAAAAGAGCTTTCTTTCATTTTAAACACTAATAGGGAAGTGGTTTTTACTTTAAATATATTTCTCTTCTAATTTTCTCGCACAATTTTCATTTTCATTTTTCAATTATGATTTCCAAAAGAAGAAAAAGGATGACATTCTGGCAATCCTAGCAAAGGATTAATGAGTAAGAAATTGATAAGATAATGTGCACTACTCAAGAAGTTCTACAATTTGTTCCTAATATAATCTTCTTATTGTTTATTTTATTATTATTTGTTTTCGCGCGTTTTTGCAACTCGCCAACAATTACGAGAGAGAGGGGTCAGACGATTGTGTAAGGAACAGACCTCTTGAAACAAAGTCCCAAAAAGGGGTGCGTATGCCAGTGAAGGATTACAATTGGGAAGTAGACAAAACGCCTCCAAGGGGCGCAAGCACACGAGTACTGAAAAAGGATTAAATTTAAGCTAAGGAATAAAAATTACATGATCTCTTGTAGAGAGTTTCTGATCTTTTTTCTTTCTCTTCCTCCTATGACGTTACTTCTTTTATACTTCTTGAGCATCCCTTGGTTATCGAAACTGCTCAGACACTTGCTTGCGATTCCATCGTATCGCCCACTAATCTTTTAGGTGAGGAAAATCAGCTTCTTCGGGGAGATAAGTTGCTTAGTAACCGCTGCCACTACCTTTGTTGCTTCTGGGATCGTGGGATCGTGCCGGGTTTACTTGCCAACCGCTTGGATCGTGTCAGGTTTACTTGCCAACCGCTTCCAAACTATATCCTTTAGACTTGCTTGATTTTGGGCGACTTGGGGTTCTGGGCGACAATGAGGCTGTCGTCCTGGGCGATTGTGCCGTACTATCTTTGTTCGGCCTCTGGGCGTCCTACAACCTTGGGCGATGGTATTCCTTTGTTCTTGGGCTTCCAATATTCAGGTTTTTCCACAGGCCTCCAACTTGGGCTTTTCTTCTTGGGCCTTTTAATTGGCTTCTGTTGGGTCTTTACCTTGGATTTATCAATTGGACTTCCTTTCGATTTTGGGCTGCATTTTAATGTGTCAGAATTAATACTAATCATTAATTTTGCCATATTCATTCTGTATCTTTTCCGCAATATTTGAACTTCCCAGAATTTCAATCGTCGCTTGCGTTCTAGTGCTTGAAAAGTTGCGACGTTATA